>JARSSU010025405.1:0-31671 GCA_029619165.1 Eurosta solidaginis
CTGTTATACTTAAATTTATTAATTTTATTTTGAGGTGATTAACTATAAATGATCTGTTTGACTTCTACTACTGTATATAAACTCTTTTAATTGAAAATTATTTTCTACTTTTTAGTTCGTTAACTATAAAGACGTGTTTTTTAGTTTTTTAAACTATTATATATTTTAATTTTAGTTCAAGTAATTTTAAAGTTTTAGTCGAGAGTGATGAACCTCGAAACGCCAGCGGTTCATGGATAATCAATCCAACCCGACGGCACCGAAAGGGCCAAGACGCAGGGAGGCTGGACGCGGTCTTTCGCCGAACTTGCCAATGGTGGGCAGATCATTGGCATTATAGACGAGAGCTAGCAAAGTGGCAGGATCCCGACAACAGTGGAAGTGGATCGCGCCGCGCTCGCACGGTGGCCGTTAAGGTATATGAAAAGACAAACCCTGCGTCCACGCCATCGTACACGCGATGCAGGTGGGGCTTTGTTACCAAGGCAATGTCAAGCTAGATTGACTGTGACGACGCCAGGTCGGTAACACCTCTATAGCGCCGCCGTCACGACTGATAGGGCTGGTATATCCGGGCGCGCGCCTCAAGCAGTGGAGGCGCGGATAAATCCTCCCCCTCACGACCACGGCTAGAGCCTGGGTTCGCGCGGACGCTACGGACCCAGCTGACATCCTGGATGCTGCTCCATGGATTTGTACAACACGACCACAGGTATTGGAAGTCATACCGATAAAACCATGAGCTTGTCCTCTTAACATCGCAGCAGAGCGTACAATAGTGACACAAATCTTACACCGCCAGAATTGGGGTGTACGCTATCTTAGACGTTTGTAGCGTATCAAGTCAAATGTAGTGTGGTCGGAGTCATATCTGTGGATAGAAGCTATTATATAGTGTGCACTACATAGATAAGTGCGAGCGATCTCACGAAGAGATAGTCGAGTAGAGCACAGCATGATGTCTGTTCACCTGTCAAGAATGTCAATTGCTCTCAAGCATATATCACTGGGGCTTCTCAGCCTACAGTGGGACCTACTGAGATATTACACAGCTCATTGTGCGCCCTGATGGCGCGTATGAGGGTACCTTAATGCTGTATGGGAGCCATGTGGTTGCTGCCTCACTAGCTAAAGTATCTATCTTGAAATGTCTCTGTCAAAGGGTGTACAACAGCAGTATCATGTGAATGCCTCGGCTTACGCGGCTCTAGCGCCACTCACAGATCCGTACATACATACATGGATACATCAGATAGCTAACACAGGCAAGCTAATAAAGTGTGTTAAAACAAGGGCTCCACAGTATGTTCTCTATCGTAGACTCGTAGCACATCAGCCTCCACTTCATCTCTATTAACTAAGGAATGCGTTTTCGCATTATGATATATGCAGGTCTTCAATCTATGGCCATTTGGCTGATGTCACGATATATAGTCATTCATTGATCCTTGAGGTCCGTTCACCTTATGTCACCTCCACCATCACATATGTGCATGTCCTCGAGCGCATGTGATACGATGATGCAAAGTTTCATCAAACTATGGCCAACTCAAAGTGTCTGGGTTTGAAATAATACGCCAATTGCATGTCATCGACGCCTCTGATACGCTGGCAATGTCTGTTTCAATCACACTATATGACCATTACACAAGTGGTAATAAGGTGTGCAATTGCACCTTATGCCGTTATGACTTATGTCACATGTCACCATCACATTAATGACATTGTCATCGAGTCGAGATCTCATGATACACGTGTGACAAGAGTTTCAATCAAACTTATGCCACTCATAGTGATAAAACATAACGCCATTGACCTTATGCCGTGACCTTCTATGTCACTCACACGCATCACATTAATGCATGATCATCGAGCTTGAGAGCCGTATAACGCAAAGTGTTCATCAAACTTGTAGCGCCATTCAAAGTGGTCATCTAAGAGCACAATTGACCTTACATGCGCGTATGCTCCTATGTCACACAGAGCACCACATAACTAACACATGTAGTGCATTGATCATCGCGCCTTGAGTACGTGTGCCCAAAGATATCCCAATAAACTGAGCAGAGACGATGGTCCTTGACTTTATCTCTGGTTGTCACTGTTATCAACATCATCTTAGTGTGCCATTACCGTTAAGTTATGTTTTATGTGTTATTTGTTTTAAAAGGCCACTTCAAGTAAGGTCAATAAGTTGCCAATGACTCTTATGAGTCCGTTGACACCTTATGTCACCACACAACACATAATTTTATGCATGTCATCACGGTCTCTTCGCATACGCTATGCAAAATGCTAACGTCGCAAATCTATCAGACAGCATAATCGAGACCATTGAGAAATTATCATAGCTCAAGATTCCTTACATACAGGCACAAGCGATAAAAGACGTGTTAAACACAATAACCCAGTTTAGAGCTTATAGCGTCCCGACTTCATACCGCAATTTTTGCCCAGAAAACCTAGAAACTCACTTGTTGCTTTTTCATTCGCTAATAGCAACAAAGCATGCAGTAAAATAGACATAGTGTGAGACACAAATAGCTAAGACCCGCAAATACAAGAGATATATGTAATGACCTTCTCATGTGATAGATGAGACAGTCTCTCCGTACGAAAACCATCATATGTATGACATGAGAGAATTTACAACTAGCATATACTCTTAGTGTAAACGCAATATCAGGTGACAGCAGTACCACGCATGCGTCACCTACACCATACTCGACGCCTAAACTAAGAGTACTTGTGTGTGATCGCTCAATAAAAGTCCCAAACAGACTTATCCATAATGTTGTTAATCATCTGCACCCACAAATCGAGGATCATCCTTCGAGAGGACATAAATATCGCGCTTGTCATTCTTATATTGTTTGTTAGAGTACGCGTGTCTACGCTTTATCTGGATCATCGTTTTTGATGGTTTGTTGATATTTGTTATTGGTCCTACTGTCTGCTTTGCTGTTGTCATGATTATATGTATGTACTACTACGAAATTACAAGTTAGCGCCCATGTAGACGACACTATGCAGCACTACACAAATGATTCACATTCATTACTACACTTAGTGGCTACGCGAACAGTGAATGTGTTGTGCATCGTAGGCAAGTGGGATATACAAACATCATTACATCACAGACTATATTCTATACTTATCATTATCATATTTATACACATATACTACGGACGAGTCTCAGATCACATATTCAGTGATTTTATGTCAGTTAGGTCGATCTACATACATGTTTACGAAAGTACAATTAGTCGCGTGCCTGTGGTATCAATATCTGTTTTCTGTGTTTTTTATCCGTTTTCTGGCAAAAATACGGGCGGAGCATTGATTATGTCCTGTATTTTGGTAGTATAAGCAGCTCTTATTGTGCTATTACACATAATCTCTAGAGAGATATATAGAGGCACGAAACCAATAAAGTGTATTTTTTGACGCCTCTGAGTCTGAGTTTGTGAGTAACGCAAACGACTGTACATGTCCTTGTGTATTTTTATTTCGCATACTGCCATATACATCGATACGGTGTCGGCTTCGGCACTCTGCGAGCAGATTTTCGTAAGTACGTGTTTATACTTTACTGCTGAACTAGCAGATTTAGCCGAGTAGTGCACTATACGTACGGAGTTATTTCTGTTATGATTTACGTAAGGCGTTATTCCGCTAAGACTATTGGATTTGCAGTCGCGGGTGCCAGTTCAAAATGACGCGGGTATATTGAGCATATCTAGGGATAACAGATTTTGAGTGTTATAAGTCTGTAAGCAATTAAATTAATATCTCATCGCATCAGATGTTGGCCAAGACATCTGACGATGTCTTGTTCTTGCTGTGGAACGGAGTGCCTAGGGTTTAGCCGACCAAGAATCTGTTCTGGAGTATAACTCAGTTTTCAATTCTTCGTGGTAACCTCATCTATTCTCTATTATATGCAATCAGCAGTGTTCACTTTCGGCTGAATTCACCGTGAGGTAGAGTGTTTGTCACATGATAGTCGCGGATGTGGTAGGTTACTCGGTTTGTTGTCTCGCTGAAAACATCGTGCTCTATGTATGAGTGTATAACCATATAGAGAACGACTCTCTTGTAGTGCGCCGATAGTTGACTGCCTATCGGGCGTATATGACCAATCCTCATCCATTTCCATAACGCAACTACTAATCACAGCTCGTATTAACTTAGGCGTTTAATACTTCGGATGTTACGGCTTTCTCTTCATGTACCTTGTCAGATTATATTTGATGAGAAGCTATATGCACATAACACAAATACACCCATAGGGCCGAGGCAGCGGCACCTTTTAAAATAAAGTGTCTAATGTTGATGACTGGTTGTCCATGCATTTGAGCCGCGGATTACATATGTGAAGTAGAACACACACCTAGTCAGACAACATACCGCTTCACCAGGGCAACCAATGCATCATACATGGATAACTTGGGAATAGCACAGCTGAGCTATAAACATTAAGGACAAGTACCTTCTTGCACGTTTTTTGTGTAGTTTTTTCCAAAATTAAATAATGAGCGCACTATCCACACCACACAATTCACATAGCAGCAGATGTGACTTTAGATACTATGCTATCTCATATGTAGTCATGCTGTACTACACTAGCAGGGCTTCCACGATACTTACTGTCTGTCACGGCATCTGGCGCACGACAGCTTGCTGCCGCAAGTTGTAATCCCATAAGGACTGGACGCTAGTCACAGGTCACACTATCCTTATCCCCATTTAAGGGCCTGGCCAAAGCAGACCATGTGTACTCTATGGTCATGCCGTACTACTATGGAAGAATACTTTGCACAGTGCGTCATATTCATCATAATAATTGTTTTGGCATGAGTATCCAAGTACTCCTGAGCTAACTGTGTTGCACAGTAGGCGAGTCTATAAATTATCTCACCTGGCAAGACTGATTGTCACATTCTCATCATCATTGCTGTCTATGATGTGACGTCAAAATCTATTTACAGTAGACCTTCACATACAATTGGCGTGTTGGCATACGATACCTGACAGATACCGATACTATACATTTAAAATAGCTACTCCTAGAGCATCCTGTACATATGTCTAAAGCTATGAATCGGCATACCAGAGCTCAACCTCAAATGTAAATAGACAAAGCTGCAGTAGATCCCCAGAGATATACTGGAATCGCAGCAGATTTCCAGGGGTGGTAAGTTTTCCCCATTGGAGCGTGACACTTTCGAGATGATTTTTTCATGTGTTTCACATGAATTCATTACATGTATTTCACTAGCAAGTGGACTTTCAGATTTTTGTGTGTGAATGTTGAAAATATATAATAGGAGTCAGTTTACTGTATACTACGACATATATATATAGCAAACATTTGACAGAGAATTACACATATTTTTGATTTGTAGTAGTTCACAAGCAGTTCTAAAAGAACTGTTAAATAGTTCACTAACTCACAGAACACTTGGAGTAGAAGATCTCGAACATTTTTAAGTAGACCAACACGTATCAATGCTCTATCCAATAGGTTTACACTCATGATAACACCTGATACTATCTATAGTCTCACTAAGTGCATGACACAAATGTTCTTCTACCTCTCATTGATAGTCAGACTGGCAGCATGCGCTCTACATATTCTTGTCATGTTCATCTTATGCAGACATGTCATTGGAATGCGATCGTGTCTAATTAGCACACTCTGCAATACATGTAGAATGACATGAATAAAATGTCTCACATCTTGATTTTTAGCTGAGCGATCATGTCCCTCAGTTTGCACAGACGTTCGGGTGCTATACTTTTGTCTGCAACATCACCCAATGCTTGAGAAATAGTCCAGCACGCAAGAGGCATTGTGAATAGGCCATGAGAACTAGTCGCTATGTTATCGATTGCGGTATTGTGCAATATGGCGCAACATGGAGTGTATACAATGGGACTATACTGATGAGGACACCAATTACGGCATGTCCATATAAGTCTTACCTGGTGTTTAAGAGTTTTTGTATCAGATATATATTGTTATATACACGTCTTACCATACAATATCTTGACAAACGTTAAGCAAGCTCGTGATGTTCTTGTCATGTACATCACGAGCTTGCTTAACGTTTGTCAAGATATTGTATGGTAAGACGTGTAATATTAACTATATATCTGATCATACTCTTAAACACCAGGTAAGACTTATATGGACATGCCGTAATTGTTCTCCTCATAGTATGTCCCATTGTATACTCTCCATGTTGCGCCATATTGCACAATACCGCAATCGATAACATAGCGTCTAGTTCTCATGGCCTATTCACAATGCCTCTTCGCGTGCTGGACTATTTCTCATGCATTGGGTGATGTTGCGATCAAAAGTATAGCTCCCGAACGTCTGTGCAAACTGTGACATGATCGCTCAGCTTAAATCAAGATGTGAGACATTTTATTCATGTCATTCTACATGTATTGCTGAGTGTGCTAATTAGACACGATCGCATTCCAATGACATGTCTGCATAAGGGATGAACATGACATGAATATGTAGAGCGCATGCTGCCTCTCTGACTATCAATGAGAGGTAGAAGAACATTGTGTCATGCACTTAGTGTGACTATAGATAGTATCAGGTGTTATCATGAGTGTAAACCTATTGGATATAGCATTGATACGTGTTGGTCTACTTAAAAATGTTCGAGTATCTTCTACTCCAAGTGTTCTGTGAGTTTGTGAACTATTTAACAGTTCTTTTAGAACTGCTTTGTGAACTACTACAAATCATAAATATGTGTTATTCTCTGTCAAATGTTTGCTATATATATATGTCGTAGTATACAGTAAACTGACTCCTATTATATAATTTTCAAATTCTCACACAAAAATCTGAAAGTCCACTTGCTAGTGAAATACATGTAATGAATTCATGTGAAACACATGAAAAAATCATCTCGAAAAGTGTCCACGCTCCAATGAACTTACCACCCCTGGAAATCTGCTGCGATTCCAGTATATCTCTGGGGATCTACTGCAGCTTTGTCTATTTCATTTGAGGTTGAGCTCTGGTATGCCGATTCATAGCTTTAGACATATGTACAGGTGCTCTAGGAGTAGCTATTTTAAATGTATAGTATCGGTATCTGTCAGGTATCGTATGCCACACGCCAATTGTATGTGAAGGTCTACTGTAAATAGTTTTTGACGTCACATCATAGACAGCAATGATGATGAGATTGTGACTATCAGTCTTGCCAGGTGAGATAATTTATAGACTCGCCTACTGTGCAACACAGTTAGCTCAGGAGTACTTGGATACTCATGCCAAAACAATTATTATGATGATATGACGCACTGTGCAAAGTATTCTTCCATAGTAGTACGGCATGACCATTGAGTACACTTGGTCTGCTTTGGCCAGGCCTTATAATGGGGATATGGGATAGTGTGACCTGTGACTAGCGTCCAGTCCTTATGGGATTAACAACTTGCGGCAGCAAGCTGTCGTGCGCAGATGCCGTGACAGACAGTAAGTATCGTGGATAGCCTGCTAGTGTAGTACTGCATGACTACATATGAGATAGCATAGTATCTAAAGTCACATCTGCTGCTATGTGAATTGTGTGTGGTGTCGATAGTGCGCTCATTATTTAATTTTGGAAAAAACTTACACAAAAACGTGCAAGATGGTACTTGTCTTAATGTTTATAGCTCTAGCTGTGCTATTCCAAGTTATCCATGTATGATGCATTGGTTGCCCTGGTGAAAGCGGTATGTTGTCTGACTAGGTTTGTTCTCACTTCACATATGTAATCCGGCGGCTCAAATGCATGGACAACCAGTCATCAACATTAGACACTTTATTTTAAAAGGTGCCGCTGCCTCGGCCTATGGGTGTATTTGTGTTATGTGCATATAGCTTCTCATCAAATATAATCTGACCAGGTACATGAAGAGAAAGCCGTAACATCCGAAGTATTTACGCCTAAGTTAATACGAGCTGTGATTAGTAGTTGTCTTATGGAAATGGATGAGGATTGGTCATATACGCCGATAGGCAGTCAACTATCGGCGCACTACAAGAGAGTCGTTCTCTATATGGTTATATACTCTATACATAGAGCACGATGTTTTCAGCGATGACTACAAACCGAGTATCTACCACATCCGCGACTATCATGTGACAAACACTCTACTCACGGTGAATTCAGCCGAATAGTGAATCTCTGCTGATTGCATATATAATAGAGAATTGATGAGGTTACCACGAAGAATTGAAAACTGAGTTATACTCCAGAACAGATTCTTGGTCGGCTAAACCTAGGCACTCCGTTCCACAGCAAGAACAAGACATCGTCAGATGTCTTGGCCAACATCTGATGCGATGAGATATTAATTTAATTGCTTACAGACTTATAACACTCAAAATCTGTTATCCCTAGATATGCTCAATATACCCGCGTCATTTTGAACTGGCACCCGCGACTGCAAATTCAATAGTCTTAGCGGAATAACGCCCTACGTAAATCATAACAGAAATAACTCCGTACGTATAGTGCACTACTCGCTAAATCTGCTAGTTCAGCAGTTTAAGTATAAACACGTACTTACGAAAATCTGCTCGCAGTGTGCCGAAGCCGACACGTATCGATGTATATGGCAGTATGCGAAATAAAAATATCACAAGGACTTGTACAGTCGTTTGCGTTACTCACAAACTCAGACTCAGAGGCGTCAAAAAATACACTGTTTCGTGCCTCTATATATCTCTCTAGAGATTATGTGTATTAGCACATTAAGAGCTGCTTATACTACCAAAATACAGGACATATTCAATGCTCCGCCCGTATTTTTGCTGATAAACGGATAAAAAACACAGAAAACAGATATTGATACCACAGGCACGCGACTAATTGTACTTTCGTTAAACATGTATGTAGATCGACCTAACTGACATAAAATCACTGAATGTTTTGTATCTGAGACTCGTCCGTAGTATATGTGTATATATATGATATTGATATGTATAGAATATAGTCTGTGATGTAATGATGTTTGTATATCCACTTGCCTACATGCTACAACACATCACTGTTCGCGTAGCCACTAAGTGTAGTAATGAATGTGAATCATTTGTGTGCTCAATGTCGTCACATGGGCTAACTGTAATTTCGTATAGTACATAAATAAATCATGACAACAAACAGGACGTAGGACCATAACAAATATCAACAAACTACAATCTGTCAGATAAACTAACACCGTACTCTAACAAAATATATAATCACGCATAGCCTTCAAGAGATCCATCATTTGTGGCAGAGTAACAAATTATGGATAACTTTTATGAGCGATACACACAAGTACTCTTATTTAGCGTCGCAGTAGGTGTATGGTGCGCATGGTGTACGCTCACTAATTGCCGTTTAACTAAGAGTAATGCTAGTTGTAAATTTCTCTATCATATGTGGCGTACGGAGAGACTCTCTATCACATGAAAGCATTCATAATCTCTTATTTGTCCGTTTAGCTATTTTTCTCCACACTATGCATTTCTGCATTTTGTTGTTTAGCGATATGAAAAGCAACAAGTGTGTTTCTAGGTTTTGGGCAAAAATTGCGGTATAAGCCGCATTAAGCTCTAAATGGGTTTATTTTTAACACGCTTTTATTAGCTTGGCCTGTATGTAAGGAATCTTTGAGCTTAATTTCTCTGGTTTCTAGATTTCTGATAGATTTGAAATGCTTTGTGCATACGTATCAAGACACCGATGACAATGCATATAATGTGTTGGTGTGGTGACATAAGTGTCAACGGACATAAGGTCAATTGGCAACTTATTGACCTTACTTACATTTATAATGAGCCATAAGTATATGATGATAACATTATAAGTAGTACACTACAGCCTCGTCAAAACTAGGCTTCACGACTCACCGATGACAATGCACTAATGTGGTATGGTGCGGTGACATAAGGTCAACGCCATAAGGTCAATTGTGCTCTTAATTACCACTTTGAATGGCCACAAGTTTGATGAACTTTGCATACGCTCAAGGCTCGATGACAATGCATTAATGTGATGGTGTGGTGACATAAGGTCACACGGCCATAAGGTCAATGCGTTATTACCACTATGATGGCCATAAGTTTGATTGAACTTTGCACACGTATCAAGACTCGATGACAATGCATTAATGTGATGGTGACGGTGACATAAGGTCAACGGCCATAAGGTCAATTGCTTATTACCACTTTGAATGGCATAAGTTGATTGAAACATTGCCACGTATCAGGCTCGATGACATGCAATTGGCGTATTACCACTTTGAGTTGGCCATAAGTTTGATTGAAACTTTTGCACACGTATCAAGGCTCGATGACATGCACTAATGTGATGGTGGAGGTGACATAGGTTACGGACATAAGGTCAATTGAACTTATGACCACCCAAATGGCCATAGATTTGAACCTTGCACATAATGCGAAAAACGCATTCCTTTATTAATGATAGAAGTGGATGCATGGCACATCTACGAAAGAACATACTGGAGCCCTTTTTACACACTTTTATTAGCTTGCCTGTTATCTATCTATGTATCCATGTATGTATGTAACGGAATCTGGAGTGAGCCTAGAGCCCGGTAATGCCGAGCTCCGAACTCCTGTTGCACCTTTTGAGCATTTTTAAGATAGATACTTTAGCTAGTGCAGCATCCAGCATACAAGGCCCTCATAAAGAACATCTGGCGCACAATGGCTGTGTAAATCCCAGTAGGTCACTTAGGTGAGAAAGCCCCAGGATGGTGACAATTGCCCTCTTGCAGGTGAACAGCTCTGCTTGCTATCCTCTTCTTGGATCGCTCCACTATTATATATCTACACATATAATAGCTTCTATCCAGAATGACTCCCAACTACTTGACTTGATCGCTAAACGCTAAGAACGTACCCCCAATTCTTGGCGGTGTAAGATTTGTGTACTTTGTACCTCCTGCGTGAAGAGGACAAGCTCGGTTTTACGGTTGACTTCCAAACCTGTGGTCGGGTTGTACTCCTGGAGCAGCTCCAGGATGTCAGCTGGGTCCGTTAGCGTCACGGAACCCAGGCTCTAGCCCTTGGTCGTGAGGAGGATATCCGCGCCTCCACTGCCTTGAGGCGCGCGCCCGGATATACCAGCCCTATCAGCGTGACGGCGGCCTATAGAGGTTTACCGACCTGGCGTCGTCACAGGCAATTAGCTTGACATTGCCTGGACAAACGCACCTGCATCGGTGTACGATGGCGGTGGACCAGGGTTGTCTTTTCTTAACCTTAACGGCCACCGTTGCGAGCGCGGCCTCGATCCACTTCCACTGTTGTTTTCGGGATCCTGCCATCTTTGCTGCTCTCGTCTATAATGCCAATGATCTGCCCACCACTTGGCAATTCGGCGAAAGACCGCGTCCAGCCTCCTGCGTCTTGGCCCTTTTCGGTGCCGTACAGGGTTGGATATCATCCATGAACCGCTGGCGTTTCGAGTTCATCACTCTCGACTAAAACTTTTAAAATTACTTGAACTATAAATTAAAATATATAATAGTTATTTAAAACTAAAACACCATCTTTTATAGTTAACCGAACTAAAAAGTAGAAAATAATTTTCATTAAAAGAGTTTTTATATAACAGTAGTAGAAGGTCAAACAATCATTTATAGTTAATCACCTCAAAATAAAATTATAATAAAATTTAAGTTATAACAGAATAATTTAATTCACAGCCAAAAATCGTGGCGACTATCTGAGAGGACACAAGATATGAAATGTAGTCTAAAATGCACCCACGCTTTTTACTGTGAGATTAAAATATTCTGTTAATAAACTTAAATTCTATTATAATTTTATTTGCAGGTGAATTCTCTATAAACGATTGTTTGACCTTCTACTACATGTTATATAAACTCTTTTTAATTGAAAATTATTTTCTATTTTTTAGTTCGTTAGCTATAAAAGCGTGTTTTTTTAGTTTTTTAAACTATTATTTATTAGACTTTTACTACCTAGACTACGTTTACGTAAGTAAGTTGTGTGTGTTGTTTAGTCATAGTTTGTATTATGTGTTCGCAAACGTGTTTGTGTGGATGTTAATTTGTCATAGTACCTTTTACATTATTCATTCATCACAAGAGATTTTTGCTATCAACTAAGTCAACGTGAGGCATAATTCACGTAAAAAGTTTTGGATTTAAGTTCAGCTATTTACGGTTATGAAGATAACTTCATATATGGCGTATTATCCGTACCGTAATCGATTGGTTGTTGTTGGGAGCTATATGGAGCCAAAAAGCAATGTTGAGGGCTATACGGAGCTAAAAGCGCTATTGCTGTGGGCACCCTTGGTATAATATAAAGTCATACTTAGGCTAGTGGTAAACTGAGATGGATGCAAATCGGTAGGAATAGTGGCATCAAATATGCCTAGAGAATCAACGACCGTTTCTTACTGAATCTAGCAGTGCCGAATTTTATGTAGAAGTCCCATGCGCTCCCTCCATACCTACTTCCTATCATCATACATTAAAAATTATTAACTTTCTAGTTAGCCTAATTTCCTAAATTTCCACGTCTTCCTCCAACTGTGTCTTCCACTCAGTGGAGGTCTTTTCGCTTCCTTTCCTTTCAAATACGGGTGTCGATAAGAACACTTTCTTGAACGGAGCCTCTTCGTCTAGTTGTTGTTGTTTTAGCGATAAGGACACTCCCCTAAGGCATTGAGGAGTGTTATCGATGTTAATGGTCCTTTGCCGAATGCAGATCCGCTACGTTCCTGGTACCAAGTCCGACCATATGCGACCTTCTTGGCCATCCCGCCCTCCCTTAGGTGAGGTTTACAATTGTTTGGAGAATGCTATATATTGCGCTGGCAACCTGAAGGGTTGCGCTACACAAGCCCTTGACTCTGGTATTTTAGTCGCCTCTTACGACAGGTATACCTACCGCGGGTATATTCTGTACCCCCTAACTCGCCTGGGGCCTCTTCGTACAGTCGCATAACATGTTCTAGCCATCGAGGCTTTTGATCACTAAACTCGTCTTCATATTTGCATGCAGGTCCATCGTTATACATCCTTCTAATATTTGCGGCTGTGAATACCACGGACAGGACGCACAAGTCTTTCGTAAAACTTTTCTGCTCGCATACACTTATAAGGATACAAGTCTCATTATCACTCATACACCGTCCATGATTCCACTGGTAAGGAGTAAAACTTTATAGATCTTGATTTTTTTACGCCGAGAAAGGGAGTTATTTTCAATTGTTTCTCAGTTCTATGTAGCATTTGCTGTCAGAATGATTCTCCGTATGATTTATCAGCTGACATAGTTTTTCGCTGGAGTTTATTGCCATCAACAGGACGTGGATGCCAAGGCGCGACTGGGCTTAATTTTCAATTTTCCTCCTTCACCGCAATACCTTTGACCTAGAATGTGAAACCATAGCCTCCGAATCACTTTTCTGGTGATCTGATGAGTTTCCCACCTCCTACAAGGTGGTGAGCTCAGTGGCTCATTGCTTTAAGATACGCATAGTAAAGTTATCGCCAATTTGTTAAAATTATCGCATACGCTGACGATAAGGCAATCTTGATCTCTGGTTCCTACAGTTTCGGGATGAGTCAAATGAAGAAAAGAAGGTGGACACAAGCATATATCTTTATGCTTCTGTGTATTTGAAGGTTGCTGAGGATATATCAGTCTTCCTCAGCTGTGGACACTGCACAGAATACCAGACTGTTAATTTCATAGAACACTATCTACCTTGGCATTGAATGTTATGTTGAACATTCAATCAGTGGATACTGCGTGCAAAGCGGCTATTGCCCCATCATTAATCAGGTTTAAGTAGTCATACAGGATAAGGGCTTACTGAGTTCAGGCCTTCAGTATTCTTACTAACTCATCTACATCCCAGACATAGCAGGCTATTGAGTGTGAAAAACTATCGCGCACTGCAAGCTTCATTTAAATCATTCCTCCAAGAAAGGAAGGGCAGTGGGACTATTCAACTGGTTGACAGATTGGTCGAAGGTGAACGGGTAAATTCTAGACTTTGTGTCAGAAGCTGTGCCGATCACTGTAGCGTTTTCTACGCAGAAGCTGTCTCAATTCAGAGATGTGGGGGTGAATTGGATGCTAACAAGTGCTACTACGGTTTGAAAACTAAACACCTATTAAGATAATCAAGTTGATGCTAAATATTTAAATTTAACTATGCTAAAATCGAGGCAGATCTGTGAGTACCCACATGTGCACTTGAGCTCAACCTTACCACTACTGAGGTAGCATATCAGTCAAATGTAGTTAAATACCATAGAGTCATTGCAAACTTTGTTAAGGTTAGACCTTTAGGAAAAGTGGGTGTGATCTTTACACGATTTTGATTATCTTCACTCAGTCTATATAATTTGGCCCTATCGTTGCCATCTCTGCCAATTTCAATGTAATATATTGAAAGGCTTTTATTTACGGCTTGTTAAACTTCCAAATTTTCTTCTTCTAAATGTGGTTGGTGCCATGCCCATATTAGAACATTTTTTGAAATTTATGTTTTGCGTCATAAAACCACCAAAACGTCACAATCCACTTACCACTTCACTGGCTTAGCGGTATTTGTTTTTGAATTATCTCATTTTAAAAGTTTCGATTTCGAAAAAGTGGGCGTTGTTATAGTCCGATTTCGCTTATTTTCAATGCCAATCTATACTGGGTCTAGATAAGCTCGTATACCGAATTTGGTGAAGATATCGTGTTAATGGACGGCATGCATGGTTGATTGATGATTTTGATATATAGAAGTCTATATCTATCTCGATTCCTTTATACCTGCGCAACCAACCGTAAACAAATCAAAGTTATAATACCCTGTGTACAAGTACATATGGTATAAAAATATAAGGACTTGTTAGTTAGTTAAGGGTCGGCCACATTGGCTGGTATATTTCTTAAAATAAATAAAATGATAAGCTTTACAATCTGAGAGTGTCACAATAAGGGATTAAGCGCATTAAGCATTTCGTTTTAGTCGAACTTTTAAATTCATTCCCTTCCCCATGTATCCCAAATTATCACAAAACTTTGGACCACGCATGTATGTATGTGTGTACGATTGCCCCGTAGTCGTACCAACTACTTGAAAACTACCTCAAAACTAGCCTCAATCTCAAACCAATCAATCAACTGTTTTATTCCTTATTTGGGAATTCTTAATAGGAGATGTCCTAGGAAACATGAATAGTCGGATTTCGGAATATAGCAGTCGAAACTGTTCCAAAATAAAAAAAAACACAAAAGAAGAACCTACCTCAATTCTGGAAACTGGAAGTACTTACTTCAAATTATAGACAAAATGGGTGACAGTCAGGCAAAGTGATAGTTCCGTCCTAAAGGTTTTATGACTACCTCCAAACTATTGCTAATCGGATGCACAGTTTAAACAGTTGACGGTCAGAATTATACCAACAGCACTGATTTGTCCATTTTATGTACTTAAGTTAATCAGGCACAGGCAGTGACTGTCTCAGACCAAGTTAAGAATGCGTTCTTAAGGTCTGCTAAGGGGGGAATTAACATTTAGTCGGGCATCGCAATGGTAAAAGTAGTTGTTGAAAACACTACAAGGGGATAGAACAGAACTAGAAGGAAAGGAAAGGGAGGAGAAAAGGGTGGGAAAGGAAAGAAGAGGGAAGGAAGGGAACGGAAATGAAAGGAACGGAAAGGAAAGGAAAGAAAAGGAGAGGAGAGAAGAAAAGTAGAGGAGAGGAAAAGAAAGATTAGAAGTCAAAACCGAAAGTGGTACGGCGTGTAATCCATTTTGTTAGTAGTGCTACCGTTTTCTTATAGATGAGTTGTCGGTTTGCTATCGACGGGTTATGGCAGTGTTATGGATTTGTAATCGATAAGTTATCGGTTTGCTATTGGTGTGTTATAGATGAAGGGTAACCAGTTTTCGATTTGTTATCGAAATATTAAAAATTGATAACAAAGAATATCAATGAGTTATAGAATTTGTATGGAACGGTTATAGGTTCGTTAACCAAATATTAATCATTTATTTTCGAAAAGTTATAGATTTGTTGTCGGAGTGTTACCAATTGGTCAACGGCGTGGTATAGATTTTTTATCGAAAATCTATCAAATAGTCATCGATTTTTTATCAGAGTTTAACAAATTAGTAACCGATTTGTTATCCAAAAGTTATCGGTTTGATATCGATAAATTATCAGGTTACTACAGGTGTATAGACGAGGGATAGAAGTTTTCGATTTGTTATCGAAGTGTTAAAAATTTATAAAAAATTTTTCAACGGCATCCTATCGATTTGTTGTCGAAAAGTTAACGATTTGTTAGCAGACTGCTACAAATTTGTAACCATTTTGTTATCAAAAAATTATCGATTTGATATCGAAAAGTTATCGGTGTTATGGATTTATCATCAAATACTTATCTGTTTTGTTATGAAACATATACCGTTAAAACTTCAATACAAAATGACATATCTATAATCCGTCGATAACCACCCGATAAGAAACTAATAATAAGCTGATGACTCGGCGGTAACAAACCGTTAGCTCGATGATAATAACACGATATCGATAACAAACAGATAATAAAACAATACCTTGTCAGTATCAGTAGTAACCGATATGCATGTTTACACATCGACTTTCACGAGTACTTGATCTTTTTCGGGCTAGTTTGATTGCAGTCAATAAAGTCTAGTTGTAAAGTAGTTTTTTTCGTTAAGTATGTATTTTGTGTTACACTGGTGTGATTTATGTGGCCATTAGCCCACAGCTACGTTAATACATTCGTATAAGTATGTTTTTCCCAAAAATCAACAATCTCTTGATATGAAATTCATGTAGTGCAACAGCTTTAATTTGCTTTTGGCCATTATTGTATCAGTCAATCCTCCCTTTCTACAACAAGCCAATCATGCTGTTTTCGTTTGACTTTCTCAATTTTGTGAATGTTTTATTTTTGTGCTGATTTCATTCGTTTGTTTTAAGTAGCATTGTACACAGTTAATTTGTTACTTTCGGCGAGTGTATAATTTCAAAAGGATGTTTATTTCAGAGAGACCGGTTTCAATTTTTACATTTTCTGCTCATCAAATTAGTGCATTATTATTAAGTTTTGTGTTTTTTGAAATATAATCAGTTCTGTGCATGAACCAACTAAAAGTGAGTATATTGAAGAATACATTCGCTAATCACGCCCACTTTCATATTGAGTTTCACTTTTTGTTTACCTGAATAAACCCAAGGGCCGTTTTTACCACCTCTAGTTATGCTAGAAATCCTCCGGATAACTTCACTTGACATTTACGTTTTGACCAACAAAGGTTGACCAACTCCCAGTTAAATCGATAATTGTGAGCGTTTTGTAAAACAAATCGCAAAAAAACTCTTCTAAATTCACGAAAACCAACAAAACAGCTGAATTTTGTTTACACTCTTTCCTTCCACTTAACTAATAGCTCATGCATTAGTTAGCATGAAGAAAACCAGAATTTCAATAACTAATTGCCCCCGTCGTATCGGCCAATTAACCTAAGTTCGTTTCTTCCAAAAAGTATGAACACAACTTTGGATCCACACATTAGGGAGGTCAACCTTAACGAACTCCCTCAGTGTAGGACTCAATTTGCCTATCAGGCAAGAAAATCCACGAAGAGGGCTCTTCATACACGCTTGAGAATTTTGGTTTAAATCTTAAACTTTTTGTTCTAAATATATGCTCAAACTTTTTTAAAACCAAAGTTTAACACGAAACGAGCTAATATGACTGGATTTGAATTAAAACATTTTGGCACAAATTTTAGCACGGAAAATTCCCATTTTTCAAAACTTCTGGACTAAAATTTAAACCCAAATATATTCGACATTGGATTTATCCTCTCATAGTTTATAATATAGACCCAAAATATTCAAAAACGCAGTACGGGTATAACTTTTGGTTTTAATTTTAAACTTTTCATCTGAAATTATATTTTTGAAAAGTCTGAACCAAAATCAAAAACCAAGATATCTTAGAATTTGCTTAAAACTATTTAGTGGTTTTAAAAGTGATATAAAAAAAGCTTAAAATCAGCAGCAAACTTTGCTAGCCTTACAAACTAAACTAAAATTCTGGACCGAAAAAGTTGAAAAGGCTTTCGATTCTTAAATTGATTGGTCTAAATATATTCTCAAACTAGTTTTGTTTTTAAATTGAGAGTTTAACACGAAACGAGCTAATATGACTGGTTTTGAATTGAAACTTTTTGGTTTAAATTTTAGACAAGAAAATTTTCATTTTTCAAAACTTCTAGACTAAAATTTAAACCCAAATATATTCGACATTGGATTTATCCTCCCATAGTTTATAATATAGACCCAAAACGTTTAAAAACGCGGTACGGATAAAACTTTTTGGTTTTAGTTTTGAACTTTTCATCGAAAATTATATTTTTTAAAAATCTGCACCAAAATCAAAACCAAGATATCTTAGAAATTGCTTAAAACTATTTAGTGGTTTCAAAAGTAATATAAAAAAGCTTAAAATCAGCAGCAAAATTTGCTACGTTTAAAAAATAAACCAAAATTTTTTACCGAAAAAGTTGAAAAGACTTTTAACTCTAAAAATATAGCACTCTGCGCAGCTTAGGGGCTTTCGATAACATGACACATCGAGCTATCGAACAAGCTATGATTGCCAAGAATATAAGCCCAATGATCTACAGCTTGGTGCTGTCTATGCTAAAGAGACGAAAAATCAGCCTTGAGCTAGGATGGAGAACAGAGTCAATTATAGTCACTAGGGGATGCCCTCAAGGGGGTGTACTCTCTCTTCTCTTGTTGTCCCTAGTCATAGATGATCTTCAACCATTACTGGAATCCAATCGATTTTACATACAAGAGTATGCAGATTACTTATTCATCCGAATCTCAGGGATGCACGAGGAAACAATATCCAATCGCATGAAATAACACCTGCGCATTATAGAAAAGGATTATTTATCAATCCTCATAAAACTGCCCTACACTCTAAAACTTTTGTATGAAATTAAGATTAAAATGGGGGCAAAATCCTGTTGAAATAATTTTTTTGTGTAAAAATTCCCATTTTTTGTACGTATTCATGTTGAAAATAAAAAAATTGATGATATTACTATAAAAAAAACGTGTAATATTTTGATTTACACCCAAAAAGTACTTAGTTTTACGGAAGAAGTGTGCAAGAGTATACATGCTTTGTAATTTCACACAACAATGTGTAAATTTCGGTCACTTATTATCGTATCTTGCTTCAGATAACTGTAAATTTTCATTTTCTGTTTGTCGTGGTGGAAAAAAGTGTATAAGCTTTAAAATCTTTATATATAAAAATCACGTTTCACATTGTTTGTCCGCGATGGGCTCCTAAACTACTGAACCGATTTTGAATTTGTTTTGCACCCCGTGTGTAGTTTGATCTAACTTGAAATATAGGATAGGTTATATCGCAGTTTATAGTCGCAATATTATTTTATTGCAATTTTTTTTTAATGCATTAATAAAATGTTACGTATACGCACCGGCACTCATATTTTCAGGTGGCACTTCCGTGTAATTGGTTGGTGTTTAATTAAACAACGTGCTTATCAATAAAAAATATTATAGCGAATGATATCAAGTATAGCACATCACCAGGCCCGTCCAGACGGGGGGAGAGGGGAGTGGGGGGATTACCACCGGGCCCGGGGTTTCTGAGGGGGCCCACGGCTTAGAGGACCTAAGACATATTTTTTAATTCAGGAGAATCTTTAGTTGTTCCATGCGCAATTTTTAAGTCGAATTTCAAAAGCAACGAATATCTGCATTTCGTTTTAATATTATAGTGAAGTGTGAAAAATAAAAATATATAAAAAGAACGGTCGCCGGTGTTTGAAGAGATGCGTCGGTCGATTTTGTTCAAGCTTACACACAAGTTGCGTATACCTCACGCGGTTGTTACTACATAGCATTGATTGCGATCGACGTACAGGGTCTAGAGATATAGGCCGAAAGATAGACCCGGGTACCCCAAGAATGTGTGGGTAATATGGATATCAAATGAAAGCTGTTACTGAGAGCTCTAAAGTAATTTTCATTGTGATATTCAATTTAGTCGCATCAACCTGCAAAACTGATAAATATGCATGCGATGCCGAAATAAGGACATGAATTAATAATACCCACATACCTATTTACATACGTCCTATGCGATTTGCCTGAAATTTGGTATATAAATTTGCCTATATTAGTATTTACGACCCTTTTTTCCGGGAAGTGGACCGGAAGCGGACTGGGACTGAGACTCGGAGTGGGACTGGGACTGGGACTAGAACAAAATATATACCACCCTCTGGGTCAGGCAATAAGGGATGAAGAAGAATGAGAAGAACTTGAGAAAAGAGAAAAGAGAGAAGGAGGATAACTACTGAGAAAGATATAGAAAGAGACGAAGATGGAGATAGATCAAGCGAAAAAGGCGGAGGGAGGAGTGAATAAAATGATTAGGAAAAAGTGAAGAGGGGGGAGGGTAGAGTTAGACGAAAAAAGCTTATTAAAATGTATGCAGATAGGCTAAATTTAGGGCAGAACAACGTCTGCCGGGTCTGCTAGTATAATAGTATAAATAGGTAAATAAGCTATAAAATATATTAAATATAAATAAGTGAATAAGCTTTACAAACATATTGGAAATGTTTGTGTGTAAGGTGTGCAAAGCAGTTCTGCAAAATAAGGAGTTATCATTTGCATTTATATGCGCATAGGGAACAGAGTTCCAATTTGTTTCAATGTTTGTTTCCAAAATGCAATAAAAAGTTTTCAAGCTACAATGTCTATGTAGTCCATTTTAAAAAAATTCATTCTGCTAAAGACGCCGTAGTTGAAGATGTCACCACTGTGTTACCACAAATTCAATTGTTCGATGGCTTCTTGCGACTTTTTCGCTACAACCGTACATGAGGTATATTCACATATTTTAACTAAAATGGCGTTTTCTTTCCTGTTTTTATACTCAGCGTGCTTTCCACAGAGAGTATATTAACTTTGATTAGATAAGGGTTGGTTGTACAGATATAAAGGAATCGAGATAGATATAGACTTCCATATATCAAAATCATCAGTATCGAAAAAAAAATTTGATTGAGCCATGTCCGTCCGTCTGTCCGTTAACACGATAATTTGAGTAAATTTTGAGGTATCTTGATGGAATTTGGTGCGCAGGTTCCTGGACACTCATCACAGATCGCTATTTAAAATGAACGATATCGGACTATAACCACGCCCACTTTTTCGATATCGAAAATTTCGAAAAACCGAAAAAAATGCAATAATGCATTAGCAAAGACGGATAAAGCGATGAAACTTGGTACGTGGGTTGACCTTATGACGCAGAAAAGAAAATTTGTAAAATTTTGGACAATGGGCGTGGCACCGCCCACTTTTAAAAGAAGGTAATTTAAAAGTTTTGCAAGCAGTAATTTGGCAGTCGTTGAGGATATCATTATGAAATTTGGCAGGAACGTTACTACTATTACTATACATGTGCTAAATAAAAATTAGCAAAATCGGATGAAGAACACGCCCACTTTAAAAAAAAATTTTTTAAAGTCAAATTTTAACAAAAATTTTTATATATTTACAGTATATAAGTAAATTATGTCAACATTCAACTCCAGTAATGATATGGTGCAACAAAATACAAAAATAAAATAAAAATTCAAAATAGGCGTGGCCCCGCCCTTTTTAAATTTGCCTAGAATACGTTTAATGCCATAAGTCGAACAAAAATTTACCAATCCTTCTGAAATTTGGTAGGGGCATAGATTCTATGATGATAACAGTTTTCTGTGAAAATTGGCGAAATCGGTTGAAGCCACGCCCAGTTTTTATACACAGTCGACCGTCTGACCTTCCACTCGGCCGTTAACACGATAACTTGCGCAAAAATCGATATATCTTTACTAAACTCAGTTCACGTAATTATCTGAACTCACTTTGTAATGGTATACAAAATGGCCGAAATCCGACTCCGACCACGCCCACTTTTTCCATATCGAAAATTACGAAAAATGGAAAAAAATGCCATAATTCTATACCAAATACGAAAAAAGGGATGAAACATGGTAATTGGATTGGTTTATTGACGCAAAATATAACTTTAGAAAAAACTTTGCAAAATGGGTGTGACACCTACCATATTAAGTAGAAGAAAATGAAAAAGTTTTGCAGGACGAAATCAAAATCCCTTGGAATCTTGGCAGGAATACTGTTCGTGGTATTACATATATAAATTAGCGGTACCCGACAGATGATGTTCTGGGTCACCCTGGTCCACATTTTGGTCGATATCTCGAAAACGCCTTCACATATACAACTAAGGGCCACTCCCTTTTAAAACCCTCATTAACACCTTTCATTTGATACCCATATCGTACAAACACATTATAGAGTCACCCCTGGTCCACCTTTATGGCGATATCTCGAAAAGGCGTCCACCTATAGAACTAAGGCCCACTGCCCTTTTAAAATACTCATTAACACCATTCATTTCATACCCATGTCATACAAACACATTCCACAGGGTTACCCTAGGTTCATTTTCCTACATGGTGATTTTCCCTTATTTTGTCTCTAAAGCTCTCCGCTGAGTACGTAATGTTCGGTTACACCCGAACTTAGCCTTCCTTACTTGTTTTTTTTTAATTTTAAGTAAATGCATCTCTTTATATTTTGATATCATGGTAATTTTGAGCTGTGATAACTACAGAATGGCTGAACCGATTCCAAAGACCTTGGCACCATTAGAAAGGTATTCAAATAGGCTTTCGAAGACGTGCACTGTAAATAATTTTTATTATACGGAAAACCCTTTTTTTTAGTTTTTTAAAAACTAAACTTGGAACAAATTACAAAGATCAAGAATTTAAAAACAAAAAAAATGTTTTTCAGTGCAATAATCGGTTGAGCCATTCCGTAGTTATCACAGCTCAAAAGTACCTATTACCGTCATTTTTCACAACTTTGACACCTTGCCACGCCCACAATTTTCGTAAAATGCAATTTTTAAAAATGAGGTGTTTGTATAGGTAAAGTGTACCTCTATGCAAAATTTCATCAATATATGAGGGGTCGGGTTCAAAATGCTCCTTTTTTATAGGTTTTGATATGAAATTCATCCTATGTAAAAATATATGGTATTTCTTTCCTTTAACTAAAAGTTGCCAAAAAAAATTAAAAATCCAGAGACACGTGTCGGTCCGAGGAAAAAAGGAAACCAATACCAAAAATATCTTAATAACTTAATGAATAAATAAATGTGAATAAATAAATATTTAAGTTGAAAATTAAGTTAAACAAGTAAAGGTGTCTAAGTTCGGTGTAACCGAACATTATATACTCAGCGTGAGCTTCAATTGTACATCTCATTTCAGATAAATTACTTTTCTACATAACGCGTGGCGCCGCCCGTTCAAAAAAAAATTCTCCCCATTTCCTCTTACAATATAACTTGATAAGTGAAATATCATTTATTCAAAACATTTTTTGCTAAGCTTTAGCTTATTAGTCTACAACCCTTTTAAACTTGTTTTATATCTAAGTTGCCGTGGTCTTTAACCGATCTCGTCCATTTTTTTCCAGAAATTTTTCCTGCTATAGGGAAAATGTGTGTACCAAATTTTATTACGATCCGTTAATTTTTCTTAGAGTTATGGCTCCCGAAACATTGAAAATTGCTTGGTCATAAAAGGGGCGGTGCCACGCCCATTATTTCAAAATTTTAAGTTTTTCCTATTTATTGTTATAAATACACTTGGGAAATGAAATATCATTGATATAAAGCTCTTTTTTGCAAAGATTATGTAGCTTATTTTATTTGTCCCCGACCCTTTTAAAAATCTTTTATATAAAAGTGGGCGTGGTCCTTAACCGATTTCGTTAATTTTTCTTCAAAGGATCCCATATAGTAAAGGCAACCTCTCTGCCGAATTTTGTTACGATAGGTTTAACGATTTTTGATTAATGATTAATAATATTTGTAAAATTGATTATAATTATATCACAAAAGGGCGGGTCCACGCCCATTTAAAAATTTTTTTTTCAAATTTTTATCAAGAGTCTCAATATCAGTCCACACGTCAAATTTCAACGTTCTAGATGTATTATTTACTAAATCATCAGGTTTTGTGTTTCCAAAATGTTATATATATAAAAAGTGGGCGTGGTTATCATCCGATGCCGCTCATATTCAATACTAATCTATTCTGGGTCCAGATAAGGTCATGTACCAAATTTGGTGAATATATATCAATATTTACTCAAGTTATCGTGTTAACGGACAGACGGACGGACGGACGGACATGGCTCAATCTAATTTTTTTCGATACTGATGATTTTGATGTATGGAAGTCTATATCTATCTCGATTCCTTTATACCTGTACAACCAACCGTTATCCAATCAAAGCTGCATGTGCTTGTGCGTTGCTTCTCCGCCGCGTGCACGCGTATGTGTAGACATAATGATTGAATTATTGATGTGAATTCATGTCACTGCTTAGCATCGGCCTAGAGATGGCAGTACCCCTTAGTGCCGCCAACATTCGTAACAATATTAAATATCTTATCTGAAATGCTCCTAATGGTATGCAATTGTGATTGGGGAAGTGTCGCTCACACATACAAGCGCATGGGGTAAGAGAGAAGCTATAAAAATTATACATCTGTAGTTGTAGCTGAGAAATTTATAACTAACTAGTAAGTTCTGGAATTAGAAAAGCCTAGAAATATGCAAGGAGGTCGGACAGTATAAAAGGGCGACAACAGTGGAGGCGAAAAATCAGTTTCATTTGAGCTATCAATCAGTTTGGTTATTAAGCAAGCTATTCGTTGCAAAGTATAAGTGTTATTGTGAAGTACTTTAATAAAGGCCATTTTTCCATTATTCAATATTGGAGTTATTTATTCAACAGTTTAGTGATTCGAACTTAGCAGAAGGTTTGCAAATAAGAGGATTTGCAGTAAATTCGTTACAATATACTCTGTGTGCAAAGCACTCTGAGTATAAAAAGATCTGGCCTTTTATTTACAAAAAATGAGGTCCTCAATGTTTAAAATCGCGCTCATAGGGTGTAAATATAAGCATATGGTGCGTACAATATTAGGCATATAATGTCTAAAGTATTACACATGTTTTGCGTAAAATTCAACAAGAGATTTGTAAACACAAAGACGTGTAATATTACACATTTATAGTGGTTGAAGTGTTGCCTACCATTTTGGTAGTAAATTTACGATTTTCGCTTTAGAGTGCAGTGTCTTTTAACCCGGAGAGGGAAACTATCCATGCCAGAATCATCCCTGGTTTGAACCCAAATCCATACTTCAATGGAAACAATATATCTAGAGGTTATACTGTACAGAACCCTCACAGCAAATGCTCATCTTGATGCTATTTCGAAAACAAGCTCAATTCATTTGAAAGTATACTTATATTAATACAGATAAATGCCGATTTCATTTATATTTCAACATACAGAATAAATATTGCTTAGCAATTGAATTCTTATTGAAGCTAATAATTCGTCAAACCGGATATAAATTATGTACTTCGTATGCAGGCAAATCTTGTGTGTTGGAGGCACATTAAAAGTTTCAAACAGCCACTTCACATTCACTTAATCCCTCCTCTAACTAAAACAGTAATAAAACTGCAAATTTGCTGAAAATTGCAGAAAAAAAAACAAGTAAGGCAGGCTAGGTTCGGGTGTAACCGAACATTACATACTGAGCTGAGAGCTATGGAGACAAAATAAGGGAAAATCACCATGTAAGAAAATGAACATAGGGTAACCCTGGAATGTGTTTGTATGACATTTGTATCAAATAGAAGGTATTAAGAGTACTTTTAAGAGGGAGTGGGCCATAGTTCTATAGGTGGACGCCTTTTCGAGATATCGCCATAAAGGTGGACCAGGGGTGACTCTAGAATTTGTTTGTACGATATGGGTATCAAATGAAAGGTGTTAATGAGTATTTTAAAAGGGCGTGGGCCTTAGTTCTATAGGTGGACGCCTTTTCGAGATATCGCCATAAAGGTGGACCAGGGGTGACTCTAGAATTTGTTTGTACGATATGGGTATCAAATGAAAGGTGTTAAGGAGTATTTTAAAAGGGCGTGGGCCTTAGTTCTATAGGTGGACGCCTTTTCGAGATATCGCCATAAAGGTGGACCAGGGGTGACTCTAGAATTTGTTTGTACGATATGGGTATCAAATGAAAGGTGTTAATGAGTATTTTAAAAGGGCGTGGGCCTTAGTTCTATAGGTGGACGCCTTTTCGAGATATCGCCATAAAGGTGGACCAGGGGTGACTCTAGAATTTGTTTGTACGATATGGGTATCAAATGAAAGGTGTTAATGAGTATTTTAAAAGGGTGTGGGCCTTAGTTCTATAGGTGGACGCCTTTTCGAGATATGGCCATAAAGGTGGACCAGGGGTGACTCTAGAATTTGTTTGTATGATATGGATATCAAATGAAAGGTGTTAATGAGTATATTAAAAGGGAGTGGGCCTTAGTTCTATAGGTGGATGCCTTTTCCAGATATCGTCATAAAGGTGGACCAGGGGTGACTCTAGAATTTGTTTGTACGATATGGGTATCAAATGAAAGGTGTTAATGAGTATTTTAAAAGGGTGTGGGCCTTAGTTCTATAGGTGGACGCCTTTTCGAGATATGGCCATAAAGGTGGACCAGGGGTGACTCTAGAATTTGTTTGTATGATATGGATATCAAATGAAAGGTGTTAATGAGTATATTAAAAGGGAGTGGGCCTTAGTTCTATAGGTGGATGCCTTTTCCAGATATCGTCATAAAGGTGGACCAGGGGTGACTCTAGAGTTTGTTTGTACGATATGGGTATCAAATGAAAGGTGTTAATGAGTATTTTAAAAGGGAGTGGTGTAGTTGTATAT
The DNA here is from genome assembly GCA_029619165.1 of Eurosta solidaginis. Classification (NCBI taxonomy): domain Eukaryota; kingdom Metazoa; phylum Arthropoda; class Insecta; order Diptera; family Tephritidae; genus Eurosta; species Eurosta solidaginis. The sequence continues at coordinate 27,011 of JARSSU010025405.1, forward strand.
GTGAAGGTGTTTTCGAGATATCGACCAAAATGTGGACCAGGGTGACCAGAAATATCTGTCTGGGTACGTAATTTATTATATGTTTACACGACAGTATTCCTGCCAAAAGGGATTCGGGCTTTATTCCTATATGTGGACCCTTTTCAGTTTTCTTTCTAAAGTATGGTCAGGGTGACATCTAAATTTTTTGTATATTTGGTATCAAATGTCATCTTTTCGTAACTTTCGATATCGAAAAAGTGGGCGTGGTCATAGTCGGATTTCGGCCATTTTTCCACCAATACAAAGTCAGTTCAGATAAGTACGTGGACTGAGTTTAGTAAAGATATATCGATTTTTGCTCAAGTTATCGTGTTAACGGCGAGCGGAAGGACAGACGGTCGACTGTGTGTAAAAACTGGGCGTGGATTCAACCGATTTCGCCCCTTTTTCACAGAAAACAGTTATCGTCCTAGAATCTAAGCCCCTACCAAGAATTGGTAAATTTTTGTTCGACTTATGGCATAAAAAGTATCCTAGACAAATTAAATGAAAAAGGGCGGAGCCACGCCCATTTTGAAATTTTCTTTTATTTTTGTACTTTATTGCACCATATCATTAGTGGAGTCGAATGTTGACATAATTTACAGATATACTGTAAAGATATTAAATTTTTTGTTAAAATTTGACTTTAAAAAAAATTTTTTTTTAAGTGGGCGTGGTCGTTCTCCGATTTTGCTAATTTTTATTAAGCATTCATATAGTAATAGGAGTAACGTTCCTGCCAAATTTCATCATGATATCTTTAACGACTGCCAAATCACAGCTTGCAAAACTTTTAAATTACCTTCTTTTAAAAGTGGGCGGTGTCACGCCCATTGTCAAAAATTTTACTAATTTTCTATTCTGCGTCATAAGTTCAACTCACCTACCAAGTTTCATCGCTTTATCCATCTTTGGTAATGAATTATCGCACTTTTTCAGTTTTTCGAAATTTTCGATATCGAAAAAGTGGGCGTGCTTTATAGTCCGATATCGTTCATTTTAAATAGCGATCTGAGACGAGTGCCCAGGAACCTACATACCAAATTTCATCAAGACACCTCAAAATTTGCTCAAGTTATCGTGTTAACGGACAGACGGACGGACGGACATGGATCAATAAATTTTTTTTCGATACTGATGATTTTAATATGGAAGTCTATATCTATCTCGATTCCTTTATACCTGTACAACCAACCGTTATCCAATCAAAGTTAATATACTCTGTGAGCTCTGCTCAACTGAGTATAAACACAAAAAACACCAATTGAAGCGGCAATTGCTGCTAATACCAAAAATTAGCGAGCATTTCAGAAGCTTTGACATCTTTGTCGAATTATGTAGAGCATCTTTGTGGATATCATAACCAGTTTCGCTTCCCATTAACACAGAAAATTATAAACAGTAATAACTTACTTACTTACTTACTGTCGCTTAACCGTTTAAACGGTTATGACCGTCCAAGAAATCGCGCCAGTCGCATCTTCGTTGAGCTTACTGTCGCCAATTGCTAATATCAAAAGGACTTTAAATCGTTTTCCACCTGATCCTTACAGCGGAGTGGGAGCCGTCCTTTTGCTCTGCTTCCATAACCGGGTTCCGATAAAAACACTTTCTTTGCCCGAGCGTCATCTTTCATTCGCATAACAATCAGAGTTATTAAATGAAGCTTCAAAGTAATTAGGAAACGAAAATATGAACACTAGACTACCTGAAGAGGTAGAGGTAAAAGTCCAGGTTAGGATATAGGAAGAGGCAGAGATAGATATAGTTGGAACGACGAAATAGCGATAGACCGTAGAAAATGCAAAAAAGCAAGAAAAGGTGACAGGGGACGCTCGTAACGACATATTATGAGTACGTACTATCCCAGAAAAAACTTAATGATGCTATAAAAAAGAACAGGAGAGCGTGCGTCAAGGAACTAATGAAAGTGACGATCTTGATCTTTGGGTATTGGCTCACAGATCGGTGATGGATAAAATTAAAGTGCTAGAATCAGAGCAACCTACATACCCGATACTTATAAGAAAAATCGTCAACACTTTTATTCCGACACAAGATTACTGGACCCAATAAAGTGAGCCCCTCGAAGGTTTGGAAATCCCACGATTTATAGAGCAGAGGATACTAGATGCTACAAATAGAGTTGCCGATAATAAGTCCCCAGGTCCCGATGGAGTGCTAAATATAGCCCTTAATGCAGCGATGAGGTTTAAAACATCAATATTTACGGATCTTTGACAAATAGTAGTCAATATAGCTCGTTAACCCGTAACCGGGGGTCGAAGTATAACGCAGCTACGTGCACTGCTTACTTTGTATAATTGAATTGGATAGAGATAATAACAGCACTGCGAAACTTTGCGCAGATAATTTGTATGTTTTAGCGATACTGTAATTCTCTTTGAACTGGATTGGGGACCAAGAAAGCATATCACAGGCGGGATCTGGGATCTTTTTAAGGGCCAACGCCATGGAATGTGATGTATGGCGGTGTGCTACAAATCGACGTTCCCGGAGGCACGTAAATTATCGGCTATGCAGAAGATATTGTCATCATAGCAGTGGCCAAGAAACTGAATCTGATCCAAGCTTTATGTAATAACACCGTGGGAAGGATAAAGAAATGGCTGACGAATATGGGGCTAGGGATAGCTAGCAATCAGACAAAAGTGGTGCTGGTGAGCGGACTGTGGATGAGTTAATCCTAACGAACGGAGATTATCAAATAAATTCAAAACCCTGACTGAAAAATCTAGCATTAAATATCGGCTCAAAACTAACTTTTAAGGAGGTGTACTTCTTATGCGAATAATGCCTACCATCGGCGGCTCAGGCGAAGCTCTCCCTAAGCTATTGTCCAACTTAGCCGGCTTGATAATTTTGTACGTATCAACAGTGTGGCGGGGATCTAAACTGATCCCCTTACTGCTATACTACAGCAAGTTCTTATCGGACGGCGTCCGACTTCGCGACCCTTTTTTTCTCGGAAAATCCCAGTAGATGAAATAAATAAACGATCCGTGAAATTTCCAAGAATATTTATACAAACGTCTTCTCGTTGGAGAATGAGAAGAGAAGGAAATAGAGCAAGAATCATAGGTTGAAGGGAACAGGACAAGAAAAAGTGAGAAATAGAACGGGATGGGGAAAGGAGAATGAGGGAGAGGGCAGGGAAAGATAGAGTTGGGGAATCGGAATGAAAGCGATGAGAGGGTAAGAAAAAAATTGTGGGGTAGACGGTGAATGAAATGGAGGGAAATAAGGCAATAGAGAAGATGAAAGAAAGAACGAGAAGAAGTTGTAAAATAGAGGTGACAGATAAATTAGCAGGAATAGAGCGAAGAGAAATATGTGGGTATCTGTCGCTTTATTCCCGATCCTCGGATGGAGGGTCTTAAAAAATACTAATGGTAGGGCTTGTGGCGCCTAAAATCTATAAATCTTTTTCGACGTTACGGATGTACTTTTGGACTATTTGTTATCAAAAGATTTCGTGAATTTTCGGCCAAGTCCCACCCATTTTCGAAATATATTGTTTTTTTGCAATTCCTCCTTAAAATATTACTTTGATAGTAAAATAGCACTAATCTTATTCGTCTTCTTCTTGAAGCAATAAGGATATTCGCTGAAGGTTATGGGGAGTTTTATCGAGGTTAATGGTCCTTTGCTGGATAGAGATCCGGCCCGTTCTGTAAAATATCATCATTAAGGTTCTAGCACGGTCATCTCGGTAACGATTTGATATGCCGGTTTCAAGGTCAATCAAGCCCCTCCTTCGCAGTGGACTGGGGGTCGCCAGAGCATCGCCTGCTAAGTAAACAAAATGCGCCAAGTGCAGGTGGGGATTGGATTGAAGAAGCTATATATTGCGCTGGCAAACCGATGTATTCCTAATATAATAGCCTAAGTCAGAAAATTCACTGGATTTTGCCAACCACGGAAGGGAGTTCGTGCGGTATTCAAAATATTCAGCAAATTCCATGCTGTTTTAGCTGCTTGGAGGATGACGGGCTAAAATCATCCATGCAATTTTTTGAATTGAAATTTTATTAAACTTATTCCGACAGGGTATATATATATGTGACACCTGAGTGTAGATAAGTTAACATATTTGGAAATATTTTAATATTCGTATAGCTGAGAGAAAGAAAGTATTAAACCCGTACAAACTCACATTTAAGAACGATCCAGCAAACGCCCCACGATCACCCCTTCACAATGAAAAGCACAACACCGTTGACGACATCGACTAGTTGAGGTAGCAGATATGCCGGTTCAAAACGACTAAAACAAGCAGCTCGAGCTACTTCAATATTAACATGTGTATATGTATGTACATACACATCTACATACACAGCCATTGAAGCATAAAAAACTTGGCTAAAATTAGCTACCAGAAACCAGTTAATAGACAACAAGACGGGAGAGTAGCTTTACAAAAAGAAAACTCGGAACGGCGAGGGCATCAGGCTGGAGCAAAGACGCGAAAGAAGTTAGGCTACTTGCTAGATAAATTCGAATAAAAAATAAGTAAAAATTTGTCACACGAAATGGGTGAGTAGAGCGAACCGAAATAGAATACTCGTGAAAGAGATTTAATACTAACACATACATAGAACTATAATAGCAGTCGA
>JARSSU010025406.1:0-19533 GCA_029619165.1 Eurosta solidaginis
CCGTGGCGAATCCTGTACCTAACAATTTGGTGTGAACAATTGGTACCAGTTAACCCTCTGAAATAATCGGCGCAATTGTACGCCATTGTATTGGCATTAATTTGGCAAAATGCAAAAACTTTTCATCCTCCTACCGTGACCATTCTGTCTTCTTTATGCTAGGATCAAGCCATTCGTACCAGCGTGCCTTACATTGCTTGGCAGATTTGCGGTGCAGCAGTGATGCAATACGTGACCACTGGTTTTTGCCATATTTCATTACAGCTGCTTTGAGGATTTCATCCTGAAAGTTATCAATTTAGTTAATAAACGGCCAAGAGTAACCAGTCGCGTCAAATTCTTACCTCAGTGTTTCTCCACACACCACCTTTTATCATAATTCGCGGCATGGTGCTATATAATTGTGAATTCTTTCGATGAGCACAAAAATCAAATCAAAAGTTTTTGTCGAAATAAACAGCAAAAATTATTTGGGCCGTTCCATTGGTTTATCGAGCTCTGGCTCTGGCTCAAATCTCATTGGAACGATCTGGATCAACTTTATGAGAGCTGGCAGCACTAATATAAAACATCTGTTTTGTAGAAAATAAGAAGAAACGTACACAAAATTTTAAGATACTGATAGAATTATTAACATTTAAATAGTTTCGCACGTAAGCAAACTATTTATTTTCCTTCCATGATCTTCAAGTTGTTTACTCTTTCAGTGTTTTTGCTTTTAAATATTGCGAGATCTTTTATGTATACACAAATGTACACGTATTTAGTTCAGTGCTACAATGGCTCAACATATGGTTGGCTCATCTCACCAGCTGATTTTATTTTTTTTATTTCACTGGAGTAGGGATTGTCAGAAGGAGATGGCAAACTTAAAAAGAAACCAACGAATTTACAACATTTTCTTACTACTTACAAATGCTGCTAAGTTTTATGTTTTCATTCCATTCCATTCGTCTAACACCAACACGCTAATTTTGGCAATGTGAACAAAGGTATGTTATTGCTGTAGAGATGAGCCAACCATATAGTTGAGCCATGAGTGCTACCAACTCAAAAGTGGTTAGCTGTCAAAAAATCTACTACAGGGGGCCTACTCTGTATTGCGATGCGAAAGAAAAAATACGCGAAATCGCAAAATCGGTACTCTGTATCTTGACATTCGCATGTATATTTTGACTTTCGCATTCTCATTTTTCCCATTCGCATTTATTTTTCCCTTCGCATTTTTCTCCCTTTTCGCATTGCCGGTACTCTGTAAAGCGAAAGCGAATGTCAAACAGCATTCATTTTCGCATTTTTCTTGCTACAAGTAATAGGCATTCGCATTGTTCAAATATGTAAGTATTAATTGATGATTTTATAAATTGATATCTTTATATTCATTTAAAAACATATAGGACAACTTAAAAAACAAACACAAAAGCAACAATTTGTAATCCTAGTGGACTTAAAATACATAAATAAATAACAATTAAATCGAAACCACTTTTTTTGCCACTTTAACACCAAATAACTTTTAAATTATAAGTTTTCGAACTTTAAAATATATATATTTGTGATCTGGAGAACTCCCTCTTAATTTTAAATCTTTCCGGAGATATTCCACTTAAAACTCTCAAAATTGAAAAAATTTTCCACCACCAAATGTTTTGCTGTCTCTGCTGAATTAGAAATGGCGGATTTTTTTGCACGCAAAAATTACGTATTTTGCTATCCCTATAAAAATAACAGGTGCGAGAGAGCATGATACATTGTGGGAAAGCAAAATTTGTCAGCATGCTATTTCATTTGCACAATTTTTCATTCCAAATCGTCACCCCTGTCAAAAATTCGTGTGGCTGTGTGCGTTTTTGGTCACACGATTTTTGCAGGGATGTATTGAGCTACACTCTAAAAACAGTATGTAAAAATGCAACTTATTGCTAGTATTTTTTTGTGTAATCTTACAATTTTTTTGCATAGTCCCGCACTTAAAGCGTATTTTTCTTATTTAAACAGCAATGCCACAATCTTACCAACATTTATGCTGTAAAAATACATATAGTTCGCGAAATTACTAACAACGTTTGTAAGCTAACACAAAGGTGTATACATTTACAACAAAAGCTTAGTGGAGGTTGCCAATCGACACCATCTTAACGCGTCGTGTTCATTCGTTTTAGTCAATCGGCAGTGTGCTTTATCGGAAAACGTGAATAATTATTTAATTATTTTAGTGCATAATTATAATTATTATAAGTTATTGTAATACGTAAGTTATTTTTACTTTAATAAGAATAATGCTGAAAAATTATGTGCATTGGCAGCAAAACGCCGAGCATAAGTGTAGCGTTTGTGGCTGGTGTTTCGATAGCGTTAAATCTATTTTCCCTCATTTGCACGCTCATTTGCGTGATAACATTTCAATTAGAAAATTGTTAACTATTTCGGGGAAAATCAAGATTTTCTTTTTATGGGCTTTGAGGCAAGTTTTTGGAACATGGTAAAATAAATAATTTTATAATACATAATTCTTCTTTTAATTATATTTCCAGATTGGAATCACAATGGATACAATAATAAATAAACTACCATCGAATTTGCCTCTCATAGGTATGTATATTACTATTTATTATTATAAGGCCTTTCTACACGGCGACCTTTTACGTAAAAATTAATTAATTTTGATTCTATTGCATTTTTACAGAAACTGAAAGGGCTCACATTATAATTGAGAAAACACCCGTTGCTGAATACGGAGAATATGACTTTATAAATTTTGTCAAAGTAATAATTAATTATTACTTTGTCTTAAACAAAATGTACCCAGCAGAAATATCGCAGACTTTAGAGTTTTTGACTAGATTTTGCTATAAGCACTATCCGAATCAGACCCGTGGTGCAAAAAAAACATAAACAGTTTGCAAAAAGTGAATAATCTTATTTCAAAAATTAGTAACGTGTAATATTTTTAAATACATAAAAACATACGATGAGTGCCACCACCTTAAAATTGCAAGTTTCGCAAGATATTTTTCTTTTCAATAATTTTGCTAATTTCTTATGAAAGTACACGTAAAAATGCAATACAAATACTGCAAATTTAAGTTAAGGACTTTAGTACAAAATTGCCGAAATTATTTAAAAGAAGTCTTCCTGAAAATTGCTATTTTAAGGTGGGCCATTTTGGGTGTTACTCACTGCCTGTATTAATTTAGGATAATATAGTATATATTAATTCAATTAAAGTGCCTGTATGAACTGAACTGAATTCTGACTGAAAATAAATTTTATTAAAATATCAAAATCTTATTCGTATTGCAACTACATAAAATGTATATGTTTATAATTAAACACCCAGGATCAAGCAAAATAAGTATTTTATAATACCTGTTTTTTAAAAAATGTAAATGCATTTAAACATATACATGTTATTAGCTGAAAATACAATCAAATATTTTCAAAAAGGTGGGAAGTGGGTAATATAGTGTTAACTACTTTGTATTCTTTACTTTAATTTTTAAAATAATTTTAATTGAGTTTTCGTGTTAACTTAAAATTTTGAATTACTTCAAAAAAAGAAAATTCTAATTAGTTGGAAAATATCTAAACTCAAAAATAAACAAAAATAAATTTTTATACTTAAAATCAAAATAAAAGATTTCTAAAATATCAACCTGAATGTTGATATATTGGCGTTGTTTCAAATTTTCTTGGAGGGGGAGTAAATATAGTGTTAACTACTTTGTATTCTTTACTTTAATTTTTAAAATAATTTTAATTGAGTTTTCGTGTTAACTTAAAATTTTGAATTACTTCAAAAAAAGAAAATTCTAATTAGTTGGAAAATATCTAAACTCAAAAATAAACAAAAATAAATTTTTATACTTAAAATCAAAATAAAAGATTTCTAAAATATCAACCTGAATGTTGATATAGGTTACAGGGGCTAAGGGGTATGTGGCATTGCGCATATGATAAGTAAGTTCACTAAAACCGTTGTATATTTCACGCATTTTGAATGGTAATCATTACGCATAAGGTTGGTAAATTCACTAAAATCGTTGTAAAATGTTGCGCATTTTGAATAGTAGTTTTTACGCATGTGTTTAGTAAGGGCTTTACACAGTCTGATAGTAGATATACAATGTGTTAAATTTGCAATAATTAAGCGAGGCAACTTTTTTGCTGGCTTAATGTGTGTAGATTTACATGCTTTTTTTTAAGAGTGCAGTCTGATAGTAGATATACAATGTGTGTAAATTTGCAATAATTAAGCGAGGCAACTTTTTCGCTGGCTTAATGTGTGTAGATTTACATGCTTTTTTTTAAGAGTGTATGCATTCAACTTAATATGTGTGATGACTCAACTTTTGTGGATAAATGTGGTCATCCAGTGAGTTTTACAGCTCCGGGTCACGCTCAATTCTCACGGGAATGGTCCGGATCATTGTTGTGAGAGTTGGCAGCACTACCAAAAACGTCATTTTCGTTGTAAGAAGAAAAGTAAACAAACCGATATAATTAAAGCGTTGTGAAAAATTAAACGAAAAACATGGATGAACATTTGTTTGAAGTAAGTTTACACATTTTTTAAACTCATTGCTATTTTTTAGTAAGTGTTTTCCTTCATGTCTATCATTTAAATATATTGCAGTTTATGTATGAATCGTCATCGGAATCGGCTTTTGTGGTACATGGCAAATACCAGTACATTTCGTGAAATAGCGAATCGTTTCAACATGGCTGAGTCAACTGCATGAAGAGTAATAAGGCGAGTGATTTAATGGCTATTGTCAATTGGCCATGAATATGTTCAGTGGCCTTCTCTGTCCAAAGCAAGGGACAATATACGCAAGTTTTATGCCATGAAGAGCATTCCAAATGTGATTGGTTGTATCGACTGCTCGCACATAAAAATTAAAGCCCCAGTATCAAACAAAGAAGCGTATTTCAATCGGAAGCATTTGTATAGCCTGCAATTGCAAGCTGTTGTATACGCAGATAAAATATTTATAGACATATTCGCTGGTGAACCGGGCTCGTTAGATGACAGTCGAGTTTTGAGACGATCAAGTTTATACCAACGAGCGTTAGATGATATGACATCCACTTTTCCATTCAACTCATGTTGGCTTGGAGACTCAGCTTACGCAAATACGGAATGGTTGATAAGTCCATTTCGAGATAATGGATTTTGACATCAGCCCAGAGGCAATTCAATTATTTACATTCGTCAACCAGAATTGTCGTTGAAAATGCTTTTGGATTATTGAAAATGAGATTCAGACTACTGCTTCATTTCACTGAAAATACAGACCTGCAATCGATCGTTCGGATTATTATATGTGGATGCATTCTTCATAACATTTGTTGTTTGGAACACGACAGCATTGAAGACGAGAATTTGATAGAGGATGAAGAACATGTAAGCAATATGCATCTGCAAGGGAACGTAGCGGCTTCTGGAAGTAGGCGTGGTATTGTTCTACAAAACCTAATCGATACAAATGTTATTAGCACGCCGTCGTAGGTTATACTTACTTGTACGCTTAGGTTTCTAGTTCTAAAATACTTGTCGAACTGAAATTTTCTTCGAAATAAAAATTTTATTTGGATTGAAGTTCCTATATTCATATAAATTCATTTATTTATTATTTGTTGTTTCAGGTAAAGTAAAAAACACTAACATCCAATCCAGGTACAGATGTAAGGAAAATTCGTCTATTATATTTCTTAAATCTAGGCTACATCATTATATATTCAAAAACAAAAAACACTCAATTGTTAAAAGTACTCATAAAATATCACAAAGAAGTTGACTTCATATTTTTCAAACTAAAAAGTGTCGCGAAAATACTCCAAAGTTCATTCCTACTTACAACTAATCTAGGTTTATAAATATATACAGACTTCACTCATATTCCTAACTATAACTATACATACATGCTTAAAATAGCACATGTTGAACAAAGGTAATTCATAATAAATACTAATAATAAATATATCACATTGCTTTTTTTGCATCCATAAACGCTTTGAGCATGGCCATTTTTTCTTCATACCGCTTTTGCTTTAATTGCTGCGCCTCCTCCATCTTTTCATTTTTTTTGCAGCATACTCTTCGAAGACCTTTATTTTGTTGGCAGCAAGCTCCTTTCTGCACTGAATTTTCATTTCCATTATTTTTTCTTTCAATGGAGGTCTATAGCTGTTTTGTTTTCTATAACATTTTGGCAATTTTTTTTTCGTTTCCGCCTTCCTTGGAACAGCTAGGTGTGCCATCCTGTGGTGGAAAATTTAGAGGCTGGCCGATTAAATTTATGGAGTGGTTATTTGATATAACTGGATTATCACCAAATATTTCCTCCATCAAATCAGCAAACGGAGCATTGCATGGCGTTGCTCCTGTCCTGCCATTATTGTCCACACTCTGTTTATATGCCCTTATTACATTTTTTAGTTTTGCCGAAAGCATCTCCACCGTCGTTGGTTGACTCTGTGTTAAGATACAAATATAGCAAGAAGAAATTATTAATAAACTGTGTAAACATCTATCGTGGGCTAACATCAAACTCACCAATACACCTTGGCTCTCCAAATTCATCAGCACATTCTCCATGGCATATTTTTTTCTCCTAATGCTGGCAAACTCTTCCTTCCTAGCAAGGTACGCATTTAAAAAAGCTCTTGTCTCCTCTCTAGACCAAATCCTTCTTTCACTAAAACAGTTTACATAGTTAATATATGTTAAAATTTTATAAATTTTATTTTTTATACATACATTTTATTAAAGTTGTCCATTTTCTCTTTTCTAGTTGAACAAATTGCGGTAATAGTCTAGTTGAGGGGTCGACTGCTAATACGCTACCAAAAATATCGAGAGAGGTGTCAAACGACGCTTCTTGACATCAGTATATAGTAGTAATAATCCGAAGGTGGAAAATTTTAACTCGTTCAAAAGATATTAACGAAAAACCGAAAAAAGACCCGCGGGTACCTCCGAAACCGGGGGTGGGATCCATAGTATTTTTGCGCAGAACACCTTTCTGCGTTGGCGGCCTTCGGCCGCGCTTATAAAAAATAACCCTGGGCTACGCCATGCCAAGTCCGGGTGTGTGGTATAACCGTGGCTACCGCCACGGTGATGCACAATTTTTTTGTGGGTAAAAACACAACAACAACCACATAAAATCGCCAAGTTCAACTGAAAATATCTCCGGACAGAGATAAAATTTTTCTTTTCCGCCGTCGGATTATTGTTCTCGAGATTAATACGCGTCTTTTGACACCTCTCTCGATATTTTTGATAGCGTATTAGCAGTCGACCCCTCAAATAGACTATTACCCAAATTCCTTTTACATAGATTAGATTGATACGAATCTTTTGTTTATGCTCTCATATTTTCGCTCTCACGAGGGATTTATCTTCTAGTTGTTGCTGCCAACAATCACAGATAAATCCCTCGCGCCAGCTGAAGCGGGTGCCAGAACAAAAAATGTGCCAGCCAAAACGAAAAACGTGCCAAAAATTTTGGTAAACTTTAGTTTGACCTATAACTGTAGAATAGCGTTCAAAAATTATGGGAAAAAGGATAAAAATACTTGTTTTAGTGTAAGTATTATTAGTTCGAAGGCGGAGGGTAAATATTATTTACCATTCAAAAGTTATCACTAAAAACAGGTTTTGTAAATATGAACTCCCGATGCAACCAGTCCATTTGATCACAGAACCTGGAACACCAGACATGTAGGATAAGCCCTATCCATTAAATAATGTTAATTATTATATCATAGGTCCGATTTACTGAAATTTCAAAAGGATATATGGTTTTCACTGCGAGTTAAATGCAGTTACAATATTTGACTAATTAATTTAATCGAAATGTTAGTTTACTTAGATTTGTTTATATTTAACTCTAGTCGTATTATTGTAAAATAAGGGGAAAATTTTAGAATAGCACCCCCCGAGTTCGGGGTTAAACTTGGTATCAAATGAAAGAGGGAGTTCTCCCGATCACAAATATATATAACTTAAAGTGCGCAGACTTATAGTTTACGAGTTATTTGATGTTAAAGTTTGCAAATTTAGCAAATTTCTATAGCACTTTCACTTACAATTTACACATCTTTCAAAACCTTTATGCACATAAATATCTATATAAATTGGCAACGATACACTTAACTCATTTTAGTATAAAAAAAAATAAATGTAAGGCGCGATAACCTCCGAAGAGATCTAAGGCCGAGCTTCTCTTCCAATTTGCGTCGTGCTCCTCTTGATTTTTCCCTACAAATTGGCCGGACAGGACCTACATGTTTTATGCCGACTCCGAACGGCATCTGCAAGGCAGATGAGTTTTCACTGAGAGCTTTTCATGGCAGAAATACAATCGGAGCGCTTGCCAGACACTGCCGAGGGGCGACCCCGCTTAGAAAAATTTTCTTCTAATTGAAAAATCTTATTTCTAAAATTTTGATGTTGCTTTGCCCGGGAGTTGAACCCAGGGCATACGGTGTGATAGGCGGAGCACGCTACCATCACACCACGGTGGCCGCCATTATATATTTCACATATAATTCTTGCATTGTTTTTACTTAATATAAAAGTTTTTATTAAATCAACATTCACATTTATGTATATATATATTTTATTGATGACATTACAAAGCTGTGCTGCCACATCTAAAAAACGGAACAAGTGGAGAATCGAAAATTAATTTATAAAAATATCTTTCATCTGATGTATATATATCTTTAACTTTTCTAGTCTTTATTTACCAAAAAATTTGAAAAAGCTCTTTTTTGCATTCGTGAACGAGCTGATATTTACCTTATAACTCTTATGTTTATTATTATGTTAGCCGATCCAACACCGGCTGCGCCATGCACAGTAATTCTGCGTAGAACACCTTTCCGCGTAGGCGGCCTTCGGCCGCGCTTATTTAAAATAACCCTGGGCTACGCCATGCCAAGTCCGGGTGTGTGGTATAACCGTGGCTACCGCCACGGTGATGTCCTTCCGCATATTACCTTATAACTCTTATGTTTATTGTTATGTTAGCCGATCCAACACCGGCTGCGCCATGCACAGTAATTGTGCGTAGAACACCTTTCCGCGTAGGCGGCCTTCGGCCGCGCTTATTTAAAATAACCCTGGGCTACGCCATGCCAAGTCCGGGTGTGTGGTATAACCGTGGCTACCGCCACGGTGATGTCCTTCCGCATATTACCTTCTAACTCTTATGTTTATTGTTATGTTAGCCGATCCAACACCGGATGCGCCATGCACAGTAATTCTGCGTAGAACACCTTTCCGCGTAGGCGGCCTTCGGCCGCGCTTATTTAAAATAACCCTGGGCTACGCCATGCCAAGTCCGGGTGTGTGGTATAACCGTGGCTACCGCCACGGTGATGTCCTTCCGCATATTACCTTATAACTCTTATGTTTATTGTTATGTTAGCCGATCCAACACCGGCTGCGCCATGCACAGTAATTCTGCGTAGAACACCTTTCCGCGTAGGCGGCCTTCGGCCGCGCTTATTTAAAATAACCCTGGGCTACGCCATGCCAAGTCCGGGTGTGTGGTATAACCGTGGCTACCGCCACGGTGATGTCCTTCCGCATATTACCTTCTAACTCTTATGTTTATTGTTATGTTCCGATCCAACACCGGCTGCGCCAAGCATAGTAATTCTGCGTAGAACACCTTTCAGCGTAGGCGGCCTTCGGCCGCGCTTATTTAAAATAACCCTGGGCTACGCCATGCCAAGTCCGGGTGTGTGGTATAACCGTGGCTACCGCCACGGTGATGTCCTTCCGCATATTACCTTCTAACTCTTATGTTTATTGTTATGTTAGCCGATCCAACACCGGCTGCGCCATGCACAGTAATTCTGCGTAGAACACCTTCCGCGTAGGCGGCCTTCGGCCGCGCTTATTTAAAATAACCCTGGGCTACGCCATGCCAAGTCCGGGTGTGTTGTATAACTGTGGCTACCGCACGGTGATGTCCTTCCGCATATTACCTTATAACTCTTATGTTTATTGTTATGTTAGCCGATCCAACACCGGCTGCGCCATGCACAGTAATTCTGCGTAGAACACCTTACGCGTAGGCGGCCTCGGCCGCGCTTATTTAAAATAACCCTGGGCTACGCATGCCAAGTCCGGGTGTGTGGTATAACCGTGGCTACCGCCACGGTGATGTCCTTCCGCATATTACCTTCTAACTCTTATGTTTATTGTTATGTTAGCCGATCCAACACCGGCTACGCCAAGCACAGTAATTCTGTGTAGAACACCTTTCCGCGTAGGCGGCCTTCGCCGCGCTTATTTAAAATAACCCTGGGCTACGCCATGCCAGTCCGGTGTGTGTGGTATAACCGTGGCTACCGCCACGGTGATGTCCTTCCGCATATTACCTTATAACTCTTATGTTTATTGTTATGTTACCGATCCAACACCGGCTGCGCCATGCACAGTAATTCTGCGTAGAACAACTTTCCGCGTAGGCGGCCTTCGGCCGCGCTTATTTAAAATAACCCTGGGCTACGCCATGCCAAGTTCGGGGTGTGTGGTATAACCGTGGCTACCGGCACGGTGATGTCCTTCCGCATAGTAGTAAAAATATATATTTTCCTTTTTCTTTATTACGGAAAGGTGGCACGTTAATATTTATATTTGTTTTTTCTTTGTTGATGTGGCAGCACAGCTTTGTAATCATTGTTTACTATATAGTTTGGCAGCTTAAGTAGAGGTTATGTTGCGAATAGAGTGGAAGGCAGTGGACTAGGCAGTCGAATGTCATATAATGAAGGAATGGTGTTCGGAGATTTTTCAAAGTTAAAAAAAATGATAAAAGCTTTAATATAAATAAAACTATTGTTTTAATAACAACAAAAACGCCATATATATTCTGTATACATAAATTTGTAAGGATTATCTCACCTTAAAATTTGAATTAAGTAATCTAAAGTTTTTTTTGGAACTGAGTCGAGAACTGTGCGTGTGAATGTGCGAATTTTCACCGATCAGCTGTTAGTTGCGCTACTTGGTAAAATTTACGATGACTATATTTTATTAAATGATTGAAATTACCCTACAAGAATACTGACTATCATATGACTATCATCTGATTGTCAGCAATGTCAACCTAACGATCAGCGCCTCATACAAACTTTCTATCGCAAACTTAAGGGGACTTGCGCAAATGTGATGTAAACAACTGTGTACGTGTGAGTTTTTGTCTCCTTCTTATACACCAACATGGCCTACTGATTAAATATATAGCCGTACTCCTCACTCTCATTCATTTTCCTGGATCAGTGCAGACACTCTAACTATCAAAAAGTGTCATAAATGATAGTTACTGTAGATATCAGGTTTGACTGTTATACTATCATAAATTACCATTGTTATATTCCGCCAAAAATGAAAGCAATGCTTTTTGCTTTTATTTACTTTATTTCATTATGTTTTAATTTTGTTACGTGATAAAAGCATATGTGTTTCTTATTTGTTTAAATAATAGTTTTATAAGAATTCGATTTCAGAATGTTCATTAAATTCACAAATAACAAATCACAGAAGGGCGCTTCCTCATGCGGAAACACATTTAAAAATGAATCACCACTAACCCCGATTATTTTTCGCGTATCAATTTATTGAGTGCGCCCCACACATTCCGACAGCTTTTGGTTTTTTTTAATATTATTTCGATTTTTTTTTCTTTTAGCATGCTCTCTTTTTCATTTTTTAAACTTATTTTTTATATGGCTTTCGTCGGTTGAAAATAGCGGAATTTAAAAAATAACAAAACAACCGTGATAATCATTTGATTGTCATATGACAGTCAGTAGTGACAACATGATTAAATCGGATAAACTGTTCTCGCATACATAAAATTCCGTTGAGAATTATGTATCTGTCTCACATGCATAATGGTATCTGCTGTATGTTCTTTTGTTCTGTACCAGGTGTCCGAAGCCTTCCCAGTTTGAGTCCTTTTTCATGATTATAGGCTGTCGTTGGGAACATGCGGACATGCGTGAGCGATCAAAGGAACATACATAAATTTGAGTATCAATGTTTACGTCATCGCAGGATCAGCATTGTCAATTACAAGTGTGAGTGTATTAGTAAAACTATCAGCGTTTCTTGTAGGGTATAATCGCCGAAATGTATGTCAAAAATCCCATTTTCAGATCTATTAATTTTTGTTTGGAGTGGCATCATTGATAAATGTTATAAAAAATGTGCATTTTGACAGCGCTCTCTCGAAACAAAGAGTTGCAAATCCATTCATCTATGCCTTTTAAATATGGCTAACAAATTGTTTATGCATACATCAAACTGACAGTTCTACGTCTCAAAAACTGCTACCCTACAAGACGATGCCCTGCAAAAATCGTGTGACCAAAAACGCACACAAACACACGAATTTTGACAGGGTGACGATTTGGAATGAAAAATTCTTCAAATGAAATAGCATGTTGACAAATTTAGCTTTCCCACAATGTATCGTGCTCTCTCGCACCTATTATTTTTATAGGGATAGCAAAATACGTAATTTTTGGCGTGCAAAAAAATTCGCCATTTCTAATTCAGCAGAGACAGCAAAACATTGGTGGTCGAAAATTTTTTCAATTTGAGAGTTTTAAATGGAATATCTCCGAAATATTTAAAATTAACAGGGAGTTCTCCAGATCACATATATATATAATTTAAAGCTCGCAGACTTATAATTAAAAGTAATTTGGTGTTAAAGTTTGCAAATTTCTATACAAATTTTATATGTGTATATACGTATATATATGTGGCAGCACAGCTTGTAATGTCATCAATAAAATATATGTATATATATATATATATGTGCATGTGCTACTAAGCGCGATTGATTAATAAAAAACATTTATAATAGTGAAAACAATGCAAAAATGAATGGAAATATACTAAAATGCAATTTAAGTTTATCGTTGCCATTATATAGATATGTATGTGGATTAAGGTTTGAAAGATGTGTAATTGTAATTTAAAGTTCTATAGAAATTTGTTAAATTTGCAAACTTTAACAACAAATACTTTAAATTATAAGATTTGCGCACTTTAAAATATATAATATTTGTGATCGAGAACTCCCTCTTTCATTTGATACACGTTTTACCCCGAACTCGGGGGTGCTATATCAAAATTTTCCAAAGTCTTTAATATACAATGATTTTTGCTGTTTATTTCGACAAAATTTTGATTTGATTTTTGTGCTCATCGAAAGAATTCACAATTATATAGCACCATTCCGCGAATAAATGATAAAAGGTGGTGGTGTGGAGAAACACTGAGGTAAGCATTTGACGCGACTGGTACTCTTGGCCGTTTATTAACTAAATTGACTAACATTTCAGGATGATCCTCAATTGTTCACACACAAGTGTTAGGTAAAGATTCGCCACGGGTAGGTGAGGTTGGCAATCACAACCTCTTGAATCATTTTGGTCGGCAGGTATGCCGCGGATATATCTTGGCACTTGTTATTGATGGCTTTTATGATGCCACGAACACAACCTGGACAGACGCCAATGCTCAGTCAACCCAATACCGGACACGATACCCGGCACGCGTCCGAACGTCCTGGTTATAATGTATGCTATACAACTAATATTTTACAAATTTGCTGATGATTATTTTTGTGTTATTTTCTTTAGCAACCACCTGAACCTGTTACTGGTCAATATCAACAGCCGCAACAGTATGATCAAGCCCAACGCCGTTTAGATCCCGATCAGATGCAAATCCGATAAGCGTTTCATTGAAAATCAAAATAGCGCTGGTGGTGCTTTTATTACTAATGCTTCAGGGTTATTACCCACCATTGGTGACCACAAAATATGTGGTAGAAGATCAGGGTAACTCACGCCACGTTACGTTAGTATCGATAATCGAAATTAATGTTTTGTTTGGCAATTACATTGATCTTTCTTCTTGCAGGTCGTCTTTGTATGCATACCTGCAACAGCTGATTTATTAAAACACACAAGCTTTGTCATCCTACACTTGGGACCGCCTCACAAATGGCACGAACGGTTGAGGGGAATATGAGCCACCCATTGTAAATTTCTGGTGAATTGGTGACCATTAGATCTAATCGTTGCAAGGCTCAATAGCACTTGTAGATGCTGGTCGTTCGTTCCAATGTCTAATGTGTAAAGTAACAAGAGATGTAAAAAAAATCTTTCACTTCTACTTGTGTTTCATTGATCCATATTTTTCTCAACAGTGCCAACTGCATATTTTCCACAGTTGAGGCATCACGCGACAGCGTGTTGATAAATATGAACCGTCACTGAACTTGTATGTGGTACATGAGTATTTGTGTAAAAAATGCTTGGGTACGCGATAGCTGTCATGGTAAACCTCACTCATATCCACATCAATGCCTCGCATTCATTGGGTTCACGTGTATGGACGAAGCATATTGGTTGATTACAGTGGTAAGGCCACAATTTCAAATGATGGGGCAACCATTATGAAACTATTGGATATGTGAATCCAGCCGTAAAACTCTAGTAGACATCGCCAAATTTCAAAAATGCTGAGGTAGTTTTTTGTTATATTAGAATGTGTAGAATAAAATGTTTCTCTTATCAGGTCAGCGATGGCACCACTTCAGTGTACTTTAAGCAGGTGAAATCTTAAAACAAGTTAAACCATATGTTGAGGAAGGCGTGCATGCACGTATCATCATTAAAGCCTATACGTAAAGCATTATAATTATGCATGACCCAAATATGACATGGCTGTACATGGGAAGAGTCAATCAAAGGAACAGCAAAGTGCTTTATGGGAAAATGCTCTGCCACAGCAATTTCCTCAATGTCCAAGAGCTATCAGTAAATTGTTAATGCTGAATGCGTCCCCCTGTACACATAAAATAGGCAAGTAAGGCGCCACATGTTGTGTTTTCTAAACTACCAATTGGTGATGTTGGTACACAGTATTTTGCAGATCGTGAAATTGTCTGTTAGTGTACGAGAAGAAGATTTTGAAACGTACCAATGAAGCTTGTGGTGGAGCTGTATGACTACAGCTAAGATATTAATTCAAGTGTTTTGGGCAATGTGATTACTTTGAAGAACGTCAAGTTGGTGGTGAACATTTCAACATTTTCCAAGGTTTGATAGTGGGTTGACATTAACTCATTTTTATAGTTTATAATTATTTAAAGGTTGCGTTATGCTAGAACATATACATTGATTTTACGTCGCGTGCCGAACAATTTTGAAAGAAACTGAGCTTCGTTACATGATGCTATAATGATTGTGCGGCGTACATTAAACATGATTCTGTTGTTGCTGGTAAGTGGTCAAAATACAATTGAAAATATTCTAATCTTAAATTGATAAGTAAAATTATGAAAGATTGTGTCCAAGCTCCGCGGAAGAAAAACTATAAAATTGTGTCAGTGAAATGCATAATTATTGCTTTGGTTGTTATTTTGAGGCATCGTCATCGAGTTCTTCTGATCGTAATGACGCCGTTCTTTTGCATTCTTTTACATGCATAAAGTGCCGTTTAGCCTTCCCTCACCTCTCCTCCACGTTGAGCTTCCATGACAGCTTACGGTCTAGGATCATTCCTAGATATTTTGTGCAAGTTTCTCCGTAGGGTGCGCCCCTCCTAACTAGGCCTGGTCAATTAGGACCTTGTACCTCTTTGAAAACAAGACCATATGCAACGTCATCTGCGTAACCGTAACGATTTTTCTGGTCTCTCGTAGAATCCCCTACGCAGTTGGTATAATGACCAGCGTCCACAGCAGAGGTGATAGCACCGCGGAGTGCCCCTGTCCACTAATTCGTGTGCCGCGTACAATCCCCATATGCGATGTAATCTTACTGCAGTTTAACATGCAGTCGATCCATACTGGGTAAGGCTGGATGTACTTTAACGTAATTAAGACCATCAATAAGCGCCAGTTAGAAAGCCGGCAATGCTTACTAGAGCAGATTCCTTATATTCAGGCTGTTCTCTATGCTTATACCTCCCTACTGCAACGCAAGGTGTGCTACTGACTTGCCTTTCGGTGTACGCGAGTGTGGTTGTGCGGGAGCAGCTTTCATCATGCGTTGGCCCAACTTTATGTATATCATACTATCAGCCTCTCAAGGTTTATGCAGCAGCATCTTATGGGTCTATAATCTTTGACCGGATACACGTAGACCGATACTCCCCCTTTTTTTTTTTTTTTCCCCGTCCCCCTCCTTTTGCCCCCCCCCTGCCCCACCCCCCATCCCCCTCCCCCCCACCCCCCCCCCCCCCCCCCCTTCCCCCCACTCCCCCCCCCCCCCCACACCCCCCCCCCCAACCCCTTCCCCCCCCCCCCCCCCGCCTCCCCCCACCCCCTCCCCCCCCCACTACACCCCCCCAACCTCCCCCCCCCCCCAACCCCATCTTCCCCCCCCCCCCCCCTACTCCCCCCCCTCCCCCCCCCCCCCCCCCCCCTCCCACCCCCACCCCTCCCACCCCCTCACCATCTCCCACCACCCCCCTCCACCGCCCCTACCCCCCCCCCCCCTCTCCACACCCCCACCCCCTCCCTCCCGCCCCCTCCTCCCCCCCCCCTCTTCCCCCCTCCCCCCCCCCCCCCCCCCTCCCGACCCCCCCCCCCCCTCCCCCACTTCAGCCCATCCACCCACCTCCTCCCCCGCCCCTCCCCCCGCTACAGCCCCCCCCCTCTTCCTCCCCAACCCCCCTCCACAAACCCCCTGACCCCCCCCCCTTCCTCCTCCCCCCCCCACCCTCCCCCCCCCACCCCCCCCCCCCCCCCCCCACCCCCCCCCCCCCCACTCCACCCGATTCCGCCCTCTACTTCGGCGCCCCCGGGCCCCTTCCCCCCCACCCCCCCCCCATCTTACGCCCCCAAGCTTGCCCCCCCCTCCTCCCCCCTCCGCCCCCCCCCCTCCCCCCTTATGTAGGAAGCTACACGAGCAGTTCCTACCAGAGCATGGGGTACATGATCAGTTTATGCGCCACCCATCGAATATTATTTTAAGGCAATTCCACGACCGCCCTACTTGAAATTGTAGCTATGCGCCGGACATGTACCATCTGAAGCCGGCGGGATTTTCACCACCACTACGAGGTCCTCAGTAGTGTAATTAGGCTAGCATTATAGAATGACCAGGCTGTCCTACCATACTACGCCAGCTTCGCCACCCGCTCCTTCAGTTTAGCGAATAGTAAACGCCAATCGGACGCGCGCATAAGTCCATGAACCCTTTCTCCGATAGAGAAGCCACGGACTCCTGAGCATCCGCGCGATAGGAGAGGGGTTCGGCCTCGACGACACTTTATGTATTGGAGGTTATCTGTAATGACTCGCTAGGCTACCAATGCGCTGATTGCTCCCACCTCCCAGCACCTTCATCGTGACGTCGTCGTCTCCTCTAGCCCTTTGAGTTAGAGTGTTCGAAGCCCCCTTCAGCCATCTTGATACCTCGTTGTAGCCGGGTGTTACCTCTGTCATGAGACCAGACACATCTGCGCTGTTGGTCCCCTTCTACCACATTCGGTTGGTGACGTAGGGCTACCATACACCTGTCTTTTTCTCCTTAGGTTTTGAGGTCCTTTGACGATCACCGTGTTAGGACTTTTTTTTTTAAACTTACCCGCGACACAAAATATTCTTTTCCTGAGTCGCAATATAATTGCCATCGCATAACTAAGGACATTTTCCAAGCTGCCGCGTTAAAATATATACCTCCGCCTGCTTGTTTAATTTTCGGAAGATGCTAATAACTAACCTTCGCCTCCGCAGGCCGAGATTACAGTATAGAGAACTTCGAATACTGTCTGTCGGAGTATGTTCGGATCTGATTTTGCAAAAGTCGCAGCTGTATCCTCCTGATCTTCATCACGCATGTATCCAACCTTAACTTTTGATTACATTGGCGGCATTGCCTGCTTCTTATACCACCATAACTCAAAACGCAGCCGTCGTGCCCCTGCCTTAGGAGGTTGGAACACTTCCTCAGCCATCGGGCAAGCTCGCCGCATGTTGCTCGCACGCCCTATCATCTCTCATACCTATTATACCATCTTTCCCCGAATAAAGGTTGGAAGCGAGCCTATTACTCATGCGTTATTCCGCATCATCTTCGAACTTACTCTACTACTTAATTAATTGAGCGCTTTAACTCGTCGTAACTGCGGTTATGGCTGTCTCAACTTTTCCACCCCCTCAAAAGGCGCGCCGCGCCTCCTTCACTCCGCCAACCGGACGCCAATTGGGTCAACCCAAGGGAGTTTTAAATCGTTTTCCACCTGGTCCCTTCCAACGGCAGTGGGGGCCGCCCTTTCACCTCTATTGCGTCCAATAGGCGAGGATTATCCGATAAGAAACACTTTCTTAGCCGGAGCAATATCTTTCATTCGACATACATAAGCGCCTAGCGCAGCACGCCAGCTGCGTTTTAATTCGCTGCGAATATGTTGATGCTCTGCGTATAAGCCTCATAACAGCTCTTGCTTCAGCGCTACTCGTCGCGCATTCGCCAACGCGTAGAGGCGTCCATAATCCTTTCGACAAGAACTTTCTCTTCGAACACTCCCAAAGCGCTTTCATCTGCTCGTATGTCTATGGTACCATGCTTCTGAACCCCATAAGCAGGACGAGCTACGATAAGTGACTTGTAGAGTATGATTTTCGTTCGCGAGAGAGCGACATTTACTTTTCAATTAAGCATACCTATGCTCAAGTTTAGCATTTGTATTGTGCAAGATTTGATTCTCGTGTCGATTTCCCCCCCCCAGTGTGATGTTGTGCCTAGTAGTTGCAATGCTGCCGTTCCCAAATAAACGAAGCTTTCACTATTTCGAAATACGGCTAGCCCAACAGTAAAGCGTGGCTGATATGCATAGGCGCATATGCGCACC
Organism: Eurosta solidaginis; assembly: GCA_029619165.1. Classification (NCBI taxonomy): domain Eukaryota; kingdom Metazoa; phylum Arthropoda; class Insecta; order Diptera; family Tephritidae; genus Eurosta; species Eurosta solidaginis. Next base: position 18,914 of record JARSSU010025406.1, read on the forward strand.
ATAGGACTCTTTGCTCGCATGACAGACAGGGTACTTCGTTTTGTCCTCATTCTCACATCAAACCCATCTTTACGCTTCTTTTCTCAGCCTTGAGTTACGCAGAACTACAGCGCGTGTTTAGGCCGTATGAATATCAATGTCATCATATAATAGACCAGTAATTGCCACGCTTTATAGTATCAGTGCTATTCTCTTAGTGACGCAGTTAAGTTCTGCAGCTGAGTATAATTTTATTCAGCATCCAAATTAAAGAAATCGCACGATAGGGGTCCACCTGTTGCATGCTGAACCTCGTTTAGTTCGCTCCCTCCGCTGCCCACGGTTCGCCCCGAGACGGTCCTTCCAATTCTGACTGAGCTGGATGGTGTTGCACCCCTCAACGTCATTTTGCACAGCCTGTACTAGAGAGTTTTGCGTCGGGAAACCAAATTAAAGACATAGCGGCCCATATATAGGCAGCCCTCCTTTTCGTGTCTGTCGAGGCGGCCCTTTTTAAAGTCGACGAAGAGGTGATGTAGTGTCGAATTCTCTTTTCACGGGTTTTTCAAGATTTGGCGCATTGTGAAATCTAGGTCGATCGTAGATTTAAACCAGGTCTGAAGCCGCACTGATAGGTCACT
>JARSSU010025407.1:0-45722 GCA_029619165.1 Eurosta solidaginis
TTGTGTACAAAAGACAATTTTTTGTAAAAAAAGATTTATTACATCTCTTTGCATCGTGCATAACATCTGTTTTTCTAATTTTTTATTACAATCTCTGGTAAATGCGCAAACTCAAATTAAGAAACCGTGGTAAAATTATTACATGTCATAGAAAAAGAATTAACAAATAAATTGACGTTTCGATAAAAAAAGTTTATATGAATACAAAAATTCGACTAAGCATTCAATCTAGATTGCAGGTACAAAAAACTATTTTGCCTATTTATGTAAAGAAAATATTATATAATTCCGGTAGACTAATAAAAACAAATTGTTTAAAACAAGTTAAAATAAAACTTTGTTTTTTACATTATTGTTGATATTTTGTTTACTGGATCGTCATCTTTTTGCGAAGTCAGGACGTAAGATATATATTTATCTAGTGACACACTGTACCCAATACACAAAGGGTACAGATTAAAACAAATTTGATTTTGGAAATCTAACACCCGTGGTAAGCATTATTTTTCTTCTCCTTTATTACAAAGTCTGTATTTAAATTTGGATTCATAAATGATAATAACTGGACATAAATTGTGTGTGAAATCCTGTTTCGTAGCCGAAGGCATATTTCGCGGAGTTGATTTATCAAAATCATTTACACCGAGAAGACCAAGTCCCGATTGCGAAAAATAAGCTAGCACCAGTTACTAAAAGACTACCTGGGTGCCAGAAAAAAAAAAAAAAAAAAAAATCAAACAGATCGAGCACATAAAAAACAAAAAATTAAAGCTTATGTGATGTAAAATTTAAAGTAAATAGTCACTATCAAAGTGTGTCAAAAAGAAAATAAAAAACGTCGCAAAATAAGAAAAAAAATCGTTTTATGTTTCTAAACATGAATCGGGATTGAGCAATCGGCATAAATACACGTACGTTTTTTCTTGAAATCGAATTTTCGACATTCCTTGTGAAAATTATTTGAATATGTAGACCAAACCACCAGGATTTTGCAGCTTGGTGCCATCATTCGTCACGCATTTTATTCACTAATAATGGTTAGATATAATGTCTTCACCTCGGAGAAGAAGAGTGAGGAACTTGCAAAGCATAGTTGAAAGGCTCTAGCTACATTACAATCTGCACGTATTTAAGGTTCTCAAAAGAAGTGCAACATACCGGCAGCATAACTAGTAAACTGAACGTTGAACTTCTAGCTCCGAAAGACATTTGTTAAAAAGCACCGCGCATCGAACATGCCCGCGGGATTTTTCTTATGTCCACCCAGAACAACAGATCAATATACTCAGATACGAGTGTCATTTTAAAGGAGAGAAAGCGAAACATGCGTTAAAACAAAAGGTTTCTGTTAGAAAGATGTTTCAATAAATCTGGGCAAATCTATTAACATACGGCACCGACCTCCTGAAATTTGATGTGACATAGGCCTTTCTCGTGGGATGTCATAGTTTTTGATTAGATCGTCAATTATGAGCTCGAAACGCTGGAGGAATGCAACGCCACAATATGTGATTATGCATGCCTCATACAATATTGGCAGTCGACCTAGACATAGAGAATCTTAGTTAATTTAGCTTGAGAGGGGCTTAGCGATGAACAGTGTGTGACTTAGAATTAAGGATTTTATGTGAGGCACCCAATGATTAAATCGGATGGACATGAGATGGGTCTCGAACCAGTCAAACCGGTTAAATGGTGGCATATTGTTATCGAACATACATCCATTGGATAAATAATAAATCCTTCAAAGGACCGATCAGACGTCGATAACAACGTACTCCTCGACAATGAACCAATTATTTGTATCTATGACAAATACTTTCGAAGGAGTCTTGTGTCCTTATAATCACCCACAAACATCAGCCAACTAACAGACACAATCGACGAAGCTTCGACCTCCAGATTGTTTATTATCAGGGGGATAATTTCTACTAGCAAGCACTACCACCACGCAAACACGGAAGAAGGTCTAACGTTAGAGAGAAATGATTGTAGTTATTAACTTTATAAATTCTAATGGACTAGTTTCTACATAATGCTTTACGATTGCGACAACGCCTAGAAGTTGAGAAACGTAGGTTAGAATTCAACTGAGGGTGAAGAGCAAGCAGATCGACATAACACTAGAAATTACGAGTGTTTTGATCATGTGTCACAGTCGTCTATCGTGAATTATTTAGCACCAGCAATGACATCACATCATACACCCTAAAGTAGTTAATAACAACGCAAAATACAATAAGTGAAAACGTTGAATTCGGTGTGGCAATATCAATAAACGTTTGCCGAAAAAAAAAAGTTTTAGATATGATATTTTGAATTAGGGAGTAATAGGAAATGCCATATAAGTGGATCCAGGGTTTGGACTCGACATAATGCGTTTTGGTCATCGAATAATGAGTGGTATCAAATGAAAAGGTGTAATGTAATTATATTTAAAAAAGGTGGAGTAATCCTTAGCACATCCTAGGTGGACCGCCGCTTCGAGATATCGCCACAAGAGAGGTGGCCTATGGAGAAGTTGTGCACACCCTAGTATTGGTTGTACAAAATCAATGGGTCTATCAAAGCGAAAGGTTGTTTTAATAGTTAAATATTTAAATGTGTGGGTGGGTCCCTTTTATGTTCCCTATAGGTAGAACGGCGTGTCTCCAAAAATATTCGCCAATAAAAGGGTGATGGACCAGGGGTGTAGCTGTGCCTAGAAATGTGTTTATGATACGATCATGATCGACGTAATCAAAATTACAGAAGTGTTTAATCGGGAGGGGTTTAATAAAAGGGGAGTGTGGTTGTTCGTATGCATGTGGATGACTTGCAGTTTTTCGTAAGATAACTCGCCAATAAACAGGGTGACACAGGAGAGTGAACGCGCCACACTAGCAATATTGAGCATTTGACCATACAATAACGGGTAATCAAAGACAAGGTGTTACAATGAGTATATGTATTAAAAGGGAGTAGTCCTTCGTGTACTATAGTTGTCGCCTTTGTCGATATATCGTGCCACTAACGTTGGACAAGGGTGGCTGACTTTAGAATGATGTATTTGATACGATCTAATGGGTAATCATCGTAAATTCAAGACAAAAAGGCTATTAATGAAGTGATAGTATTTACAAATAATGCAGCGTGGGATTAGTGTGGTCTAGTAACGTTGTCAGCGCCTTTTTGCGCGATATCGGCCAATGTAAACGAGGGTGTAGGAGTCGATCCAGGATTGTGCAATCCATAGAGATGAGGTTAGTGATCTACGATAAGTTGTGTAATCAAACAAATATAAAAGGTTGTGGTAATGAGTAGTGTATGATTCAAAAGGCGAAGTTGGGCTAGTGGTGAACACAAGTTTTAGTATGGATGAAAAGGGCGAATGTATGTATACTCGCAGAGCCTCATTCGACCAAATGTTTCAGAAATAACCATTGTTTGACCCAGACATCATCTGTTTGGCAATTAGCGCGAGGTGCTAAATTTAAGTTCTAATAGTATGTACTCAACCTGGCCAAGGATGTGATCTGGTCAGATGGTTTTGATTTTATCTCCCCCAGTGCAGAACTTTTTTCATTGTAACGATCATAAGCTATTTCTAAAAGCATTATATGGTTGGTTCTCGATCATATAAAACAGATCACAATTACAACTTGACCGAGTATAGCTTATCATCCCTTTTTTAGAGTCGGCTATTTGGTTAAAGTAGAAAAAAATTAAAGTTGGCGAAAGTAGGTGGCTTAGGTATGTCAGTTTTTGATTCACGGTAATTCTTTCGATTATTCGTAAGCACGTGAACTAAATATCATTAAGAATTACTAGTACATGCTATAATTCGGTCTCGTGCCTCAAAAGATTATCGCAGAGGTACGTTATAAACTAGAGGCGCAGTGCCGGAATTGGAACATACGGAACATGCCGACTGATGGTAAAAACAAAGATATGGGGGTCATCGAACGTAAACTTGCATAATACTAAACAGATTGTCGGCGCCTAGTATTACCTTTCAGACATGAAAACAGTTAACGTCATAAAATCTATGCCCTACCAAATCTCAAAAGGATTGGTTAATTTTTGTTCGACTTATGGTATTAAAAGTATCCTAGACAAATTAAATGAAAAAGGGCGGAGCCACGCCCATTTTGAAATTTTCTTTAATTTTTGTATTTTGTTGCACCATATCATTACTGGAGTTGAATGTTGACATAATTTACTTATATACTATAAAGATATAAAATTTTTTGTTAAATTTTACTTAAAAAATTTTTTTTAAAAGTGGGCGTGGTCCTTCTCCGATTTTGCTAATTTTTATTAAGCGTACATATAGTAATAGGAGTAACGTTCCTGCCAAACTTCATCATGATATCTTCAACGACTGCCAAATTACAGCTTGCAAAAGTTTTAAATTACCTTCTTTTAAAAGTGGGCGGTGCCACGCTCATTGTCCAAAATTTTACTGATTTTCTATTCTGCGTCATAAGTTAAACTCATCTGCCAAGTTTCGTCGCTTTATCTGTCTTTTGTAATGAATTATCGCACTTTTTCGGTTTTTCGAAATTTTCGATATCGAAAAAGTGGCGTGGTTATAGTCCGATATCATTCATTTTAAATAGCGATCTGAGATGAGTGCTCAGGAACCCACATACCAAATTTCATCAAGATACCTCAAAATTTACTCAAGTTATCGTGTTAACGGACGGACGGACGGACGGACATGGCTCAATCAAATTTTTTTTCGATCCTGATTATTTTGATATATGGAAGTCTATATCTATTTCGATTCCTTTATATATGTACAACCAACCGTTATCCAATCAAACTTAATATACTCTGTGAGCTCTGCTCAACTGAGTATAAAAAGTTAAAAAAGGAAGCGAGCAGATTATTGAATTGCTACTTGAATGGCATGAATAAAACGCTTCCTCATCCGTACCTCAAACCAGCGCTGAGCTCAATCTTTAAGTACGGTTTAATTTAGTATAATAGAAAAAGTCTTAGAAATATGTTCATTTTTAATACATAAGCTTATAACCAAATAAAACATGTAATATAAAGAAACAATGAAAATTCCGCTGATTTTAAACAATTGAACTTAATTGCGCATCACTTCAAAATTCCCATTAGAAACTCATTAGAAATTTACGTTAGAATTCGATTAGAATTCTAACCCTTTTCTCGATATCGAGCACGAAGTCCCCTTTTTGTCGAGAATGCTATAATTCGCGACAGTTGCGCGAATCGTCCTCTAACCTTCTACCTTAGAGAAATACGTTACAATTCCATTCGCCTTCTAATCGTTTTGTAACCTAAATATTTGCTGGGACGAAGGGATCCTGCACATAACAATTCAGCTATTTGAACCATGAACAGGCCATCAGCCTCATCTACAAAGGTTCGGAAAAGTCTTATGCCGATAATTACCCGGTGAACCCTTTTGTCAGAATCCAACACCTGAAACACAGTAGAGGAGAACAGACTTCTCAAACACAACTTCGATCTGGATACTGTAATAGGCTTACTTATTCACAAGTCAGCCCCGACATACGATTTAAATGACCTGCATGTAATGTGCCTCCACATGACACAAATCATTTTTTCAATTGCAATGTGGAGGCAACACCTGTAACACCTTTGTCTCTGTGGTAACCCTATGAAAACTCCAATATTCTGGGGAATTTCGTTAGAGCATATGGAAGACAATTTGTGCGTGATCGGGGCTAACTACTGCTAAGAGAAGAAGCAGATAGATTTGCATTTGAAGTTTCGGTAGATGTGTGGGATGAAATCCAAATTGTTGACTGTACAAGATTGAAGAGAACCCATAATATCGAGTAGAAACATGGTTTTTGGTAATCTTAGCATGGCTTTGTTGATTGGGGTGCTCCCTTAGGACCTATAGGCACACTGTGTTCTACTCTGCTAACAGCGCCTCATCCGCGAGTATACTCAGAAAGTTAACTAAAATAGTTGCCTTGTTTTGGTGCTTCTGCCTGTATTCTAGAGTCAGTACACCATCAGAGCAGATGCCAATTTCCGCCATGGGCCTTAAAGCTGTAGTGGCTTGTAAAGATTCTAAGATCCTAATGTGGCTTCTGAATATTTTTTTGCCTTCTTTTTCACGACAGTGCCCATCAATAATCTTTGTCTGATTTTGTCTCTTTTTATGGTGTGGTATCTGATGGCCAGAGGTCGTCAGGTGCTATGGAATATTTGCTATAGGCTATCTGCCTAATTTGGATAATTTCCGTCTACCTGTATGTGGGATGAAACCCACAAAAAAGGGCTTTTTTTGCGAGGGTCTTCAATCTCGCACTTCACGCACTCGAATTGACTGTCACCAATTTAAGTGATGTTATATTGCAGAACTCTCCTTGCAGATTAGTGGATCTGCCTTCGCTGTATTAAATAAACGGGCAGAAAAAATCGGTCTTGCCGTAAATGGAGACAAAAAGAAGTAATTTCTGTCATCTAAGAAAGAATCAGCACCCTCACCCTTTCTCAGCCACTGTTGATGTATATAAATTAGAAACTGTAAAGTACTTCGCCCCTCTGAAAAATTAAACAGAGAATAACTCTTACAAGAAAGTGAGACTTTGAACTAAATAGGCAATTGAAAAGTAAAGTCCTCTATCGAGGAACAAAAATCACATTCTACAAGTCGCTCATCATACCTGTCCTGATGGCATACCTCGCAATCATGGACGGTGTTGTGAGAGGGTAAATGGCTCTTGCAGTGTTCGAGAGAAAAGTTCTCCGGAGGATTTATGGTCCTGTCCATGATGTCAGCGGCTACTATCTAAGGAGGTATAATGATGGGCTAAATGAGCTTTTACAGATATGAAGATGGCGCTATGAATAAAATCCCAAAGGATTAGCTGGCTCCAACTAAGAAAGTATTTCAATCGGTCTAGCAGTTTGGAAACAGGAAGAAGTTGGGAAATGTAGATTGCGGCAGACTTGACCTCCTTAGCTGGCGTGAATTGTTAGGAAACGGTCAAAAACTCTTAGAGGGATAAGCGCCATATAATGACGATGATGATGCTTTAATTTATCACATCGCACAAACTTACATACTAATCCATACCAGTTACAGCAAGACGTATCATTTATCTCTGTTGTATTACTAGTAACAATACTAAAAATGTCGAGTCGAGATTGCAAGTGGCCGTCGTGGCGATACGCCAAAACCAAAGAACAACCAACTATCCAATCAATCAAACCTTATCAATCGAAATGTCATTCTAGTACTCAGATGATCTGAGCCATGTAAATAAGCATCAATCTAAAATGAATCATAGTGCTTTTGATAGAAAGTGCAACAACACGAAAATATCGAGAGTGATTTGAATGTCGCGAAATCGACAAAAGCAATAAATTAGATTTGTCGTTGGCTGGTCGCAGTCGATTGATGAAGGGGTGATGCTGAACATATGCGGTATTAAGGTTTGAAATGAATGTAAAAAAGCAATAGTGTGAAATGGTTGGATCTCAAAAGAGCCTTGTATTTTATATGAGCTCTGGTCTAACAGGTCTCCATTATATTTTCTGCAGTCTCTTGGATCGTATCAATGTGGATGTTGTCCCGCTTTATAAAACGACTATCTCCCTGATCTTCCCAGTTAGTGGCAGGTCACTGCGCCGCGATATGGTCGCCAAGCCTAAAGGTTACTCACTGGAAGAAAAAACAGGCGTGTGAAATCACTGCTCTCAGAACAGCTACGGGCTGTCTTCTTATGTGTGAACACCACCTACACAATGATTCGATAATAAATCGAGTGGATTAATCATCCGCTTTGCGGCGGCCGCTGTGGTGTGGTGATAGCGTGCTCTGCCTACCTCACGGAAGGTCCTGGGTTCAAGTCACGGACGAAGCAACATCAAACATTTAGAAAAAACGCTGTTTCAGTTAGAAAACAGTTTTTATTAGTGGAGTTGCCTGTCGGTAGGCCTTTGGCAAACACTTCGAGTGTATTTATGTCATCAAAGGCATTTCAGTGGGGGCTCGTCTGCCTTGTAGTTCCTGTTAGGAGTCAAGGGCTATTGATGGTATAATTTAAGCCTAAGATAATGATTCTCTCATTGGTGTAGCTTAGTGTAGCCTTGTTGCAGGTTGATCTCTGCACGCCGCCTTATGGTTAAAGCCTCAGATAGAAAATGCTCGGATATTCTCGAGTTATATGGACATCCCTGATATCTTCGAGCTATCGGTGTACCATATAAGTGTGCATTCTAGTCTATGGCGTATAGCTCCTGCAATGCCGACACACGCCGAGCGTTGCAGCGAAGTGAGTGATTTCTGTACAGTCACAAGAGTTGCTCTTGATGCCCAAACTGCTCCATACACTATGATGGATCTCCTTATCACGTGTTCGTCCATCTAGAATAACTTTTGACATGGTGTTGTAAACGTGCTTTCTCCACAATTGAATTAGAGGTTAACCTGATTCCAAGAACTCCATCTCGGTCACATGCCCCAACCGTCCCTCATCCATTACGATTTCCCTCAGAGTCGTTCTCTTGGGAAAGGGTACAATGGCGACCTTGTTAGGATTATAGCTTAGCCCTAGCACTGTGCACCATACTTTGTCAACATCAATGCCCTTAGCATTGTGTCAGCAAGGGTGCTTTCAATGATTCCGTCTTGCAATTATGACGATATCGTCCACGTGCCCCTGACAGTGGCTTCTGTTCCCTGAGAGTAAAAGGTCTAATCTTCAGGCAGATCGCAGCGAGATGGCTGTACCAGCCGTAAACAATATTAATTGACTGTGAAGTCTCTCTTTTCACCACAACATCGGCATCGTGGCTTCGAATTTCGCTTCCGCTTCTAATGGCTACTGTGGCAAACGATGCAGGGTCCTCTTATCCTCCTGTTTTGCTATATCCTTCGCGTTGCTAGTATAGCCATGAGGTCATATTTTGACTTCATGCGGACATCGCGGGTGACTTCCCCTGAAAAGAGTCGAACATCACCATTACATTCAATCAAATCATAGTCCGTAAGTCGTTTGCCGTGGTCGTCGCCAGAAAAATGAGATATTGGGATAAGGTTTACAACAACTAAGGCATGACGTAGCTGAATGCGTTTATAACATTTCAACCATCGTAGGAGTGCAGGGTTCGAATTCCACTCCCGGGAAAAAACAGCTGTCGCCTTAGCCCATATATGTAAAGCTTGAAACACAATGCCCTGACGCCGCGAAATAAACGCGACGAGCATCGCCTTGTCAAAAATAGAATCCCCATAATTACATGACGGTGAACACAATGAAGCCAAGAGCGAAATTTACGCGACGTCATTTTGCGGCGATAGATTTATTTCTATCGTCGCCGCCGGGCGATGACGACAAACATCCCAAGGGTTGCTGCTGTTAAATTTTTTAAGTATAAAAAAGAAAACATAATATCCAAAAACAAATTTTTTTTCTTTACATATAATTTTTAATTTTTAATTTAATTTTTTAACATTTTTGTTTTGTAATTGATATTAGAGAAAAATTGTAAGTTTACAAACGGCGATGGTTACTAAGACATGTTTCTTGTACAGCGAACAACGGGACATTCATATGGCTTAGCAGCTAAAGGCTTGCACTGATATGAATGTTGGAGATTCGAGTTCAACGCTCAGCTCCCGAAAAGCTAGCTGATGAAGAAGTGAAATTCAGAAACATGTCCTAGTAACCATCGCCGTTTGTAAACTTACAATTTTTCTCTAATATCAATTACAAAAACCATTTTTGTTTTGTTTTGTTAATTTCTTAACATTTTGGGCGTGTTTTAGCAGTCAAGTGCTAAAGCAGAGAATTAAAAAAGTTATAATTGTTTTCATCTTTATTTCTAAATAATGGCCACTCTGAATAAACAGCGTCAATTTCGCCCGGCATCGTGTTTTAAGTAGACGAAATGTCTGGGCGTAATTTGAAAAATGTCATCGCCCGACGCGGCGTATATCGTGACTGTAGCAGCATAAGTGTGACAAGAAAAAGCTTAAATTTAGGTACATTCGATTATTGAATACAAAAACAAAAACGTTTAAACAGCAATATATCGGCACTCTCATGTTTGGGAATGTACCAAGCCTTTTGTAGCAATATAGGAGTATTACATACATATATGCCTTTTCCGTCCTGATGTCACGTTGTTTAAATTTTTCCCAAATTATTAAATAAGATATCATTACATTTTGACAAGGCCCAGTGAATAACCCGAGTACGGGATTTAGTTCTTAGTCGAAAAATAATTACCATTATAAAACAACTATTAAAAAGCAAAGATATCGATTTTGAAATGTATCGTCGTCTTGATATCATTTCCTATTGTTTCGAAATTCTTTTCCATAGTAAGACTTACAGCAGCGAACAGAAATATAGCAGTTACAATTGTTTATCAAATTTCGTAAATATTTTTTTATTTTCGATGCTTTTAAAAAAACTTTTATGAATTTCGTAATCGAAACTATACAAACAAATTTCAAAAACTTTTTCGTAAAAATTTTAAAATTCGAGAAACTTAAACAGAAAATTTCCAACTTTTTATTTGGGTTTTCGGACATTTTTTTTAGGTATGCAATATTGCAGGCCAATGAACTTTAGTTTAACAACGTACAATTTATAGGTCTGAACCGCGTTTTAGATTTTCCTTCATATGGAGAGCGAAACAAAAATTTTTTTATATTGAAATATGAAACACCCTTCCGAAAAATTTTTTCAAAAATCAATGCAAATTTTGAGGGACCTATAACTTGTACTTTGTGAGACTAAAATTGATTGGACTATAAAATTGCGTACTTAAAAAAATATAGAGAACTAGCTTTACCAGGCGCACGTTGTAACGCCCGAGATCGAATGGATGTTGCGTTATTTTTCTGTTTTGTTTGTTGATAATTTAATTTATTGTTCTGTAAATTGAATTGAATTTTGTACGCATATTTGGTGAAATTTTCTGTTAAAACATTTTATTCTTGTATCTTATTGTATCTTATTTTATATTATTGCTTTTACGCTGATGATTGTTGCTTTGATTACATTCCGAAGAAGCATGACTGGTGAGCCAATTGTCAAAGTTGATATATGCGCAGGCATTCCTTTTGGTTCTAAGGAGTATAGAAATTCATTTGGATAATTCACAATTTTATCTTCCTCGGTAACTGTGTCGATCGATTTATATTTCGTCACTTCACCAGGAAATTGGTTTTGAAAGCGATCATTGATTTTGTTAACATGATCATTTTTGGGAGCTAAGATAGTTCTTTCGCATAGCCAAAAAACAAAAACATTTAAATTTAAAATTCTTAATTCTGAAATATGAAAAACTTTCGTCTAGATCGAAGGAACCTCGAGCCAAAATTTGGTGATGATCGAAGTATAGCAAACACGTTTTCATAGGGAACACACACACAGAATTTGATTTTTATAGAAGATGTAGATAGACTGAAGCTAAACAATTTTTTTAACAGCGGCAGATTACTAAACGTCCAAAAGACATAACAGCTAAACTCAACAATGGTGTTAAAATAGCTTAAGTTTGTACGGCAGCCATAGTTTTTCCCCATTCCATATTTTACTGGAGGTTTTAGGACTTAACGTCACATAGCTCCTTACCAATTTTAATTATCCTACCATTAGGACATCCAGATATATGCAGTATAATATATTCCATTTGTATGGGAGGTGCCACGCCCCCTTTTTCCCAATTCCATATTTTCTTGGTGGTGTTAAGGATTGACCTCAAATAACTCCTTACGGAATTTCAATGTTCTGGCATGTATACCTTCAAAGTTATGCAGTACCAAAGATTCCATTTGAATGGGAGGTTCCACGCCCCCTTTTACCCAATCCGCATTTTCTTGGTGGTGTTAGGGATTGACCTCATATAACTCCTTATTGAATTTCAATGTTCTGGCATGTATACCTTCAAAGTTATGCATTACTAAAGATTCCATTTGTATGGGAGGTGCCACGCCCCCTTTCTCCAAATTCCGCATTTTCTTGGTGGTGTTAGGGATTGACCTCATATAACTCCTCATGAATTTCAATGTTCTGGCATGTATACCTTCAAAGGTATGCAATACCAAAGATTCCATTTGTATGGGAGGTGCCACGCCCCTTTTCGAAATTATTTTTAGCCTAAAACCTTCCCGTTGATCGAAGGAACCCATAACCAAAATTTGGTGACGATTGATGTGTGGGAAATACGTTTCCATAGCGAACACACACGCACACACAGAATTTGATTTTTATATATACATATGGCTATACCGATTTGGGATTTCAAAATCAACTAACCATCATATCTCCTTCCTGTATCTTTCCTAAAAATTTCATGGCAATCTGTCGGGCCGTTCTCGAGTTATGGAGTGACAATCAAAATGGACACTTCTTTTTACCTATATAGATTTCGAATGACAATCTGAATTTTTCGCAAGGTTTTCTTGAATTTTCGAATTTTTTTGATAACGTTTTTGAGAATGGTTTGCATAGTTTCAGTTACAAAAATATAAAAGCTTTTCCTTAAAATGTCGAAAATAAAAAAAAGCAGAATCTGATTCATGACAATTAATCAAAATTTTCACTGCTGTTCGCTGCTGTACATGTTACAAAGATGTTAAATAAACAAAATTTGGCATAAACAGTTGTTCCCAATAGATTTCTGTTCTGATTAAGCTCATGGAACATGAATGCTTTTTATACCTTTCATGAAAATGAAATGGTATATTAATTTCGTCACGTAACCCAAAATTGTAAGTCCTTAAAGGAAAATAGATAGACCCATCATTAAGTATACCGAAATAATCAGGATGAAGAGCTGAGTTTATTTAGCCCATGTCCGTCTGTCTGTTTGTTGCAAACTAGATTGAAATATCTTGATAAAATTTGGTGTACGGGTGTATTTGGGTGTCCCATTAGACATTTGTCGGAACCGGCCGGATCGGACCACTATAGCATATATCCTCCATACAACCGATTTTTCAGAAAAAGAGGATTTTTGTCATATCTTCCTCAATTTAACAGATTGAAGCTTCAAACTTCACCATATACTTTCGTATATTGCACATATTGTTGTCTGAAAAAATTGATGAGATCGGTCGTATATATAGTATACAACCGATTGTTCAGATAAGAAACTTTTCGTAATTACTGCCCTATTTTAAGAGCTAGAGGCTTCCAATTTCAACGAATGCTTACGTATATAGCATATATTGTTGTCTGAAAAAATCGTGAAGATCGGTGGTATATATAGTATATATATGGTGGTATATATAGTATATATATAGTATATATATATATTTTCGCAGTTTTAGCCCCATTTTAATAGCTAGAAGCTTCAAATTTCACCGAATGCCTACGTATATAGCATATATTGTTGTCTGAAAAAATCATAGAGATCGGTAGTATATATATTATATACCCCATATAAACTGTCATTTTTGCCCCTTTTTTACGGCTAGAAGCTTCAAAATTCATCAAATTTCATCAAATAGTTACGTTTACGTCATATATTGTTGAAATACGTGATTCCTAGTCATAGTTTTTACACGCAGACCGCAAAAAACCTGAAACTTTACATCCTCACACAAAGTACCTACCTATTTTTTATTTTATATTTATCTTAAAAATCGTTTAGGTATGCAGATCTTTTCACTATATATTTCTTATATTATACATCCGATTATTTGGAGATTACGAACGGGATAAGATTATTGTTCAGCCGCATTCATGAAAGGTATGAAGTCTTCGGCACAGCCGAAGATAGTCCCGTCCTTACTTGTTTTTACTTAAGGTGTGCACTCTTCAAATTATTGAAAATCGAACTCTTGTCTATAATTACATTAAAAAGTTTAAATTTAAAACTACATACAGCTGCTTCCATTAGGATTATTTAAAGGGAGTCATAATAACCGCCCAAGCATCATAAAGTTGACGAAGGTTAGCAGGTATTTCTACAAATACGCTTCAAGCTAATAGCTTTACCATTAGCTTCTGTCAACTTTACTACTCTGCTTGGTATCGATGCTTCTGACGCATGCTTCAATCAATATTGTACTCAAGTATTCTCACACCGCTTTCACTGCCATCCATAAATAACAACGCTCTCACATTTTAAATTCTACCTCAAGCTTAACTAAAATTATCAATCAAACTTACTTACAGTGCTACGTATATAGACCGTTTTGGATTTTTTCTAAATACTCCCTGTTGAAATAAACGTTTCTATTTAGTGTAAAAATATTGAAACATTTGCTAAGTTTTTGTATTAACTCACTCGATTTTTTCACGAATTCTGATTTGTTTTACACATTTTTTCGAATACCCAAAAAGGTCAAGTTCAAATTTCTTTCTTGTTCACGGAAATATGTTCCCACATCTATTTGAAACTTGATTCGAAAGATTTTTTTAATCGAATTTACCATTCGACTTCTGCATGAAAGAAAGTTTGTAATCGAGCTATTGGCTTCGAAAATACTACACCTTTCTTAGTTTTAGTCAAAAAGTTTCAGAAATTTCCATTGAAATTCAGAAAATTCCAATTGAAGTTCATTTGAAAATTCTGAACTTCAATTGTAATTTTCTGAACTTCTGAACTGTAAATAGAAATTCTGAACTACAAATTTACTTTTCTGAACTTCAGTTGTAACTTTATGAGATTAAATTGTAAGTTTCTGAACTTTAATTAAAAATTCTTAACTTCAATTTTAACTTTATGAACTTCAATTGCAATTTTCTGAACTTCAGTGGAAATTTCTGAACTTCAAGTGCAATTTTTTGAACTTTAAATTTAATTTTCTTAGCTACAAATTGAAATTCTGAACTTCAATTTTAATTTTCTGAACTTCAGTTGAAACTTTATGAGATAAAATTTAAATTTTCTGAATATTTATTAAAAATTCTGAACTTCAATTTTAACTCTCTGAACTTCAAGTGCAATTTTTTGACCTTCAATTTTAATTTTCTTCCCTAAAAATTGAAATTCTGAACTTCAACTTTAATTTTCTGAACTTCAGTTGTAACTTTCTGAGCTTAAATTGTAATTTTCTGAACTTTAATTAAAAATTCTGAACTTCAGTTTTGATTTTCTGAACTTCAATGGAAATTTCTGAATTTAAAGTGCAATTTTTTTAACTTCAATTGTACCTTTCTGAGCTATAAATTGAAATTCTGAACTTCAATTTTAATTTTCTGAACTTCAGTTGTAACTTTCTGAGCTTAAATTGTAATTTTCTGAAATTTAATTAAAAATTCTGAACAACAGTTTTGACTTTCTCAACTTCAATGGAAATTTCTGAACTTCAAGTGAAATTTTTTTAACTTCAATTGTACTTTTCTGAGCTATAAATTGAAATTCTGAATTTCAATTTTAATTTTCTGAACTTCAGTAGTAACTTTCTGAGCTTAAATTGTAATTTTCTGAACTTTAATTAAAAATTTTGAACATCAAGTGCAATATTTTGAACTTCAATTGTAATTTTCCGAGCGACAGCGTGGTATCCATACTTTAATTTTTGGTATGGTGGGAATCTGCTCTATATCCATCACCTCAATCCGCGTTCGTGCTTTGCCTTTATAGATTTGCAAAAACTTCTTTAAGCTACCTCAAGCTCAAAATGTTGTAGCATGCTACCATCTTTATAATACCGTCTAACTAAAACGCCAAATCAAAGGTTGCAAGCGACTTAATTAATTCTTCACGCATCATCTTCAGCATTAATCTAAGAAGCTGCTTTTGTACAGATCTACACAACTGTCTGAGAGGTTTCCTACGATCAACTAGTACGTCAGTGACTGCTTCGCCATATCATTCACCAGCCGGAGTCTTAGTCCATTGGTTTATCACCTGCTTACCGCTTACACACCTGTTGTTGGCAAATCGCCACTATTCACGACCTATCTTTGACTTGCAGTTTTCGAGGTTGTTGCTTTAGAGGAAGAGCTACTTCGCTTTTGGGGTCCTGGGTAATAGAATTCGAATACAAATTCTTAAAAAAAAATTACAGTGGTTTTTCCGAAAAAAAAATCAGGTTTAATAAACTAAGAATGAGAACAATTTCATGCTATAAAACTTTTCTGGATGGGTAAAGCCACTGTGGCAAGTTTAGCAATGAGGATAGTGACTTTTAATCTTACTCGAAAGAAAATATGTGAAAATTATTCTTCATAAAATTACCACAATAACTTACTTAGACTTAGCCAATTAGCAAGAGCTATAATGAATAGCGTACGGAAACCTTAAAATTTGTGATATTTGAAAACTGTCTAATGTTCAAGTAGCAATATGCTCACAGCAAGTGATGTCCTTTAGACATTGGTGAATTTAATATCACATTAAATTATAAAGTTGAAATTTTGTTTCGGATTAATTGCTTTTTCAATTATGTAGGTCCTCGTAATAACTTGAAGTGGAAACTAGAAATTTTCAAGTAGATTAGTCTCTTAAATGGTAATGACTTGAGTGGTAAATAATTTGAAAGTAAATAATATTTATGAACTACTTTTTACGACACATCAAAGAAAAATTTATTCAAGTATTTACTTATAGTCAGATATATTCGCTTATGACGAAGCAGTATGGCATTCGTAACCGACATTTGATTTTTGATTTCACGGTGTAATACTATTGAATATTGATGGAGCGTAACATAATTACCGTTAAAGTCAGCCTGCAATCAGAGTTATGAACCTGAAATTGGGCCAAATTGAAATGTATTGTGTTATATTCAGAAATGAGCATGCCAAACAGCCCCTATACACATACATACATACACATTTCATTTGCTATGTCAATTGTGTACTTTAGCAAAAGGCTGAAAGTAAATGTTATTTAAAACGTTTTCAAGAATAACAATAAAAACCAATCGACTGTTTTAACAATAACTCATGCCACAATAAAGAAAAGTGTGTCTTGCGTTAAATGAGAACAGATGAAGCACTCAAGAGAACAGTCAGAGTATTGCCATTGTTGTTGTTGGTGATGTAACGACAAAAACATTCCCTCAAGGTTTTGGGGAGTATTATCGATGTTGAAGTATGGTATGTAAATGGTATGTAAGGATAATCATCCGCTGAGCTAGTAGTGGTAAATGCAGGAAGACTTGGTGTCCTTTGGTTTTGTCCATTGAAGTAGGGGCGAAAGATCCGAGTAGACATCGGCAAAGAAAATGACGAATCAAATCCTCGTCCTCGTTAATTTGATGGATTTTATGGAGGAAGCTTTTTGGTATGTGCCATCGCACAACATTTTGAAACTATATTAAATAATTCTTTTTGGCTGCTGGTGATTTTGTGAGGGAATTCGAGCGTAGGCGTAACAATAATACCCTAAATATCGCTACACTTCCTCACAACAATATTGCATCAAAAAACTGAATGCTAAATCGCCCTTAATTTGTTTTATTAAAAAGTTAGAGGCTTAAACGCTAAACTAATAGAATTGTATTTGAAATCGTTTAACTGCAATTACAACATTATAGCTTTAACTGAAACTTCGCTAAAACCTCATGTATTTAACTCAGAGATTCTTTGCCATGATTACCAAATATACAGAAATGACGGCTTGAACAGAGTTGGAGGTGGAGTTTTGCTTGCGGTACATTCTTCTGTACCTTCAGCTGAGGTTGATTTACCCGTTACCGATTCTACAGAATTGAAATGCATTAGAATCAAGCGCGCAATGGGTTTTGTCTATATTGCAGTCTGCTATATCCCACCTTCTTCTGATACTTCGGTGTATATGGATCATATCTCCCTGCTGAAAATTGTTAATTCGACGTTGAAGCCCATTGATTTGATGATAGTCCTGGGGGACTTTAATCTCCCGCATATATTATGGACCATATCTGACGATGATATTGTACCTATTGCTTCAAAGTTGCCGAACAACGAATTTTTATCCGAAATTACTGAACTTTGCCTTAAACTGATAAATATAATTCCTAATATGTTCGGGAGGACCCTTTATTTGATATTTGTTGACGATACATCAAAATGTACTCTTAGCCGAGGTGGACCTCTAACTGTACCTGAAGACCCTTACCATCCTTCCCTGGAAATAGCATACGCATTCTCTACTCTAGTTTCAGATTTGGCTTTGCGAAGGCTAATTTAAGCAAACTTAATCAAACTTTAACTACAGTGGCTTGGCCCAAATACGGTGGATATATTGACCAAAATGTTTCTGACTTTTATACCATCATTTACGGTATTTTTGAAAAACACATACTTAAGCGAAAACGTGTGTCTACCGAACCAGTGAAAATATGGTTCACTAAAGAGCTGAGGTCTTTAAAAAACAGAAAATCGCGCTTCTTCAAATTATTCAAAAGGTCGGGCTCTCACTCCGATTACTTGCAGTACTCTATTTTGCGTCACAAATATTTTGAATTAAACAAAAAGTGCTATAATACATACATCTGCAAGATGAAAAGGAAAATAACTTGCAATCCGAAAGCCTTCTATGGTTTCGTGAACTCTAAACGAAGGGTTAAAGGGTTTTTGTCTGCTTTAAAATACCAGGAAGATTTTTCTAGCGACGACCAAGATATTGCTAATTTCTTTGCACAATTTTTCAAGTCGAACTATTCTCCTGAACTTAACTCTTTTTCAAATGAATATCCATTTCAACTTAACTCACTTAACACAGTTAATATTGCAGCAATATATCCTCATGAAGTTTTTTCATATATAAGGTCTTTGAAAGAGTCTTACAAGTACGGTCCTGATTTAATTCCCACTTGCTTTCTTAAAAAATGTGCGGAACACATCTACCAGCCCCTAACTGATTTATTCAATCTGTCCCTAAAACGTGGAATTTTTCCTTCTGCTTGGAAGAAATCTTTTCTCATACCCCTCCACAAAAATGGCAGTAGGTCGTGTGTAGAAAACTATCGGGGAATTGCAACGTTGTCGGCCATCCCAAAGTTGTTTGAAGCTATAGTTACCAACCAGCTAACTTTTTCCATTTCTACTTTGATTGCAGAACAGCAACATGGATTCTGTAAAGGCAAATCTACCATTACCAATCTACTTGAATTCACAACTCATGTTTCTAATGGATTTAGAGAAAATCTTCACACCGATGTTATTTATACCGATTTCAGTAAAGCATTTGACAAAGTATCCTACTCCTTACTTATCTACAAGCTTAATCGGCTTGGTTTCCAACCTGATCTCACACTGCGGATCTCGTCGTATCTCTGCGGTCGAACGCAAAAAGTTATTTTAAAAAATACTCTTTCAGATGTCATTAATGTTCCCTCTGGCGTCCCACCGGGCAGTCATCTAGGTCCAATTCTGTTCTTGCTATTTATTAATGATATTTGATATTTAGTTAGACCAATACTAGAATACGGACCAATAGTCTGGAATCCTAAATATGGAGTTCATGCAGATAGACTTGAATCAGTGCAAAAGCAATTTCTACTTTGCTCTTTAAGAAATTTTCAGTGGGAGTCTGCGTAGAATCTTCCCCCTTATACTAGTCGGTGAAGCTTATCAATCTTCCAACTCTTGCAAGTCGTAGAGAAATGCTAGGCGTAATATTTCTGGCTAAACTACTGAATGGATTGATTTCTAGCCCAATTCTCTTAAACGAAGTGAACTTTAACGTCCAATCACGAGTGTCAAGACATTACAAATCTCTTCTTTTGAGGCGGTGTAGAACTAATTTGGAATTAAATGAACCTTTTCGGTGTTTGTGTCATGATTTCAACACTCATTCTAGTTCATTTGATATAACGGATTGACGTTTTACCATAAAGAAAACTGTCATACCCTATCTTAACTCGTAACAAAAATAAACAAAAAAAATTAAAATTTTATGTACTAAAAAGTTCACTTACTTAACAATGTAGTATATGCATAATTTCTAACTGTTATTTATAATACTAAGCTGATGATTTTTATTCTG
This sequence comes from Eurosta solidaginis, assembly GCA_029619165.1. Classification (NCBI taxonomy): domain Eukaryota; kingdom Metazoa; phylum Arthropoda; class Insecta; order Diptera; family Tephritidae; genus Eurosta; species Eurosta solidaginis. The sequence continues at coordinate 19,888 of JARSSU010025407.1, forward strand.
TAGCTGAGCAGTTGTAGATCTGAACGCTTAACAAACCTCCGCCTATCAACAACTCGGCAAAAACAAATCCGCGCGTCATGCGGATGCGCCACTCGCGTCGGTTGGACGGGCTTTGGAGGTTATTAATCCGTTGGGTATTATTATTATTATTATCAGTGCGATAGTTCTATAAAATTTAATGATAAGTAATCTTAATGAAGTTTATTTTGATAGAGAAATTTGTTTAATTACTGTCCAAACAAGACCATAAGAACCTTAAGACATCACAATCATTTCAGTTGGTTCACAGTAATTTTGTTGTCCATAAGGTTTTTGTCAGAGCATAATCCAATGGTGCAGCGGCCGCCGTGGTATGGCGATGGCATGTTTCGCCTACAACACCAGAGTTCCTGGGTCGCACGACAAAATAACATTAAAACAAAAACAAAATTCAGTAACAAAACAATTTTTTCAGAGCGAGGACGCTCTTCGGCAGTATTTTGGAAAACACTCCGGTTGTATTTCGATCACGAAAAGCTTCTGTGTGAAAATTCATATGCATTGCAGAATTCGTAGTCGGCATAAAAGATGTAGGTTCCGTTGCTATTGTGGTTTTTATAGCGATAAAACGCTCCTCGAAGGTTTTGAGGAGTTCCATCCATGTTGGTATAGATCCGGTACGTCTCAGTAACAGGTAGCATTAAGGCCCTCGTCCGACCATCGCCGGCACGATTTCATATTGCCACATTGAACCTTCTAGGCCATACCTCCCACACACCCACCAATTCTACGAAGAGCTTGGAGTCGCCAGCGCCTCACTTGCTAAATAAGTGTATTATTCATTCATATTTGTAACAGGATGTCCCTCGGGTAGGTGAGGTTTACGCTTGGTTTGCGGAAGCTGTTAAGCAATGAATCTTTGTAATGCCCTTATCAAAGCCCTAAATCGCAGTCATCGGCTTCTTATTGATTTCTAATTGGCTTGTTATAGCCATGTTACAGATTTGTCATCGATTTTATAGCAAATTTTATCGATATCTGTTTCATAACACACTGATTAGTCGTCAATAACAAATAAATAAAACACTGATAAAAAATTGGTAAGACTCCGATAAAATTTCGATAGTTTTTCGATATCAAATCGATAATTTTTTAATAGCAAGTCCACAATTCTTTGATAGAAAATCGATAATTTTTTTATAACAAAGAGTTAAATTTCGAAAACTTTTTGTAACCTTTTATATAATTTTTCGAAAAACAATCGAAAGCTTCTTAGTAATAACCCGATAAAATATCGATACATTGTTGATGAAAATTTTTCGATAACTCTGCGATAAAATCGATAGTTTTTCGATAAGAACTTGATTACTTTTTTATAACAAAACTATAATAAACCAATAGCTCATCGATAATGAACATCAAACAAATTGATAGCACAACGTACGTCCGGTTTCGGCTACGGGTTTGATGACTTTTTATCATTCCTTTAATCTCCCTTGCTTTTTTTTTCCATTTTCTTTCCAGTCATAACCTTTCCTGTCCTTTATTTCACTTTCCTTACCTTTCCTTTCTCTCTCAGTCCGAGAGCTCCCTTTGCGACCAAACACTGCAGGAACTCTTGCAGAGGCAAAAAATTTAAAAAGATGTTTAATCATTTTTAACCTTTTCTAAAAACTTGTTTCTAAATTTTTGATGTTGCTTTGCTCTGGGAGGGAACACAGTATTTTCGCTGTGGTAGGCGGAGCACACTACCGCTACATCAAGGCGGCCGCCGGATGGATGATATTCTGCGACAGTTTACAGTTCCTTCCGAAGACCCGTTTGCAGGTATAACACGCCGCTAGCACTTTCTCTGATCTCTGCTCAACATTCCTCTTCCAGTTTAAAGTAGTTGTTTGATTTAAATCGAAATGTTAAAGTAACCATAACCGCATTTGCGCCTGTAACCGTTCCGCTAACTGTAAATATAACAGCAACTGTAGCTATAAGGGGTCTTAATTTCGTCAATATTCTCGTTTCATTTTTTTTAATACTTCGCGGCTGTTCCCTCATTTTCTGAATTTCTCGTATTGATTTGGTTTATGTACACTCACTGAGTTATTTTGTGGTATATATCAACTGAACTGAAAAGTTAACTTCTCTCTCGGCAAACGAAAATCATGCTCTACAAGTCACTTATCGTACCCGTCCTGCTACATAGTGCAGAAGCATGGACCATGACAACATCAGATGAAGCGACTCTGGGAGTGTTCGAGAGAGAAAGATTTATGGACCACTACGCGTTGGCGATGGCGAGTACCGAAGAAGATTTATGATGAGCTGTACGAGATTTACGCAGACATCAACATAGTCCAGCGAATTAAAACGCAGCGGCTGCGCTGGCTAGGCCATGTTTTGCGAATTAAAGATGACGCTCTGGCCAAGAATGTGTTTCTATCGGAACAAGTCTATGGAAGCAGAGGTAGAAGGCGGCCCCCACTCCGCTGGAAGGACCAAATGGAAAACGATTTAAACTCCCTCAATGTGACCAATTAGCGCCAGTTGGCAGAGTGGAGAAGCGACTGGCGCGCCTTGTTGGACGGCCATAACCGTTTAAACTGTTAAGCGCCAATTAAGTTAAATAGTATTGTAATGAATTTAGTTAGACTCCGCTTATTTCACACCTTCTACTAACGTTCGTATCGCTAAACTGTTGAATAAATAACTCCAATATTCAATAATGCAAAATGGTCTTTATTAAAGTACTTCGCAATAACACTTATACTTCCCAACCATTAGCGGGTTTAAATCAAACTGATTCTGCTTACTCAGCTTTTGCCCCTCTTATACTTTCTGCTGTGTTGTTCGCATACTTCTAGGCGTTTCTTCTTCTAGAATTTACTACTTGTTTACCAGTTATACTTCCACCGATGATTGCTTACTTTTGTGAGTATCTCAGTTATATGCATCTGTTTGTGCATATCTCTCCGCATCTTGTTTGTACATATGTGTAGACATAATGATTGACTTGTTTATGTAGATACAAGTCACTGCTTAGTATCGGCTTAGAGATGATCGTATGCCTTAGTTTTGCTAATATTCGTCACAATATCAACTGAACGTTTTAATTACCCACAACAAGTTATGCGTAACTCTCTGAATTCCCCCATAATGTAAACGTAAATATTATCACATCAAAAAAAGTAAGCTATATAATATTTCAATATTTCAAACTCAATTGGATCCACTGTTCATATTTAATATCCGCTCAACTTCACAGCATGAGCCTTTCCGTCCATAAGCTGCAACAGCAACAACCATAATACAAATACAAATTTCACAATCAATCAGTTCAACTTATGGGCATTAATTTAAGTCAATTCTTTTATAAATTTCATTATTTATTTGTTATCAATCATAGTATGCTGTAAATTCATTTTTATTTTATTCATTTACTTTATTTACGCTGACTATTGGTGAGGGCACGACATGTAGAGGGATATATATACATTTTGAATATGTATTTATGTATGTGTATTTGCGTTCTGCGCCCACAAGGTCAATACTTTCACCTTTATTTTTATTTTTTATTACTTTTTTAAATATTTGTCGGTATAAATTCCATTACAATCAGTCACTATTAATAAGGTGACTGATAGACGCCTGCATGGAGGGACGCCATGGCGTATGATTAATGTGTGAAAAGGTTTGGCACCGGCTGAATTTTTAGGCGAAGGACTTGAAAATCAAATTAATATAAAATATTTGCAAACATCAGTGGCATAGTGAGGTTTTCTTGCGCCCGGAGCAAAATATTTTTTTTTACGTCGTTATTATCCTTGTTTAACAACGTCTAGAGAAATCCAAATTTAAAATTATGGTCATGTAATCGTGTAAATCTAGTACGCATTTCTTGTTGGAGACGATAGAGAAGACTTTTCGCAACACACGCGAGAAATTTCCCATTCTGCGTAAAGAACAACATCTGCAGCCGATTCTCAGGGAATTTTGTGGCGCCCTCTTACACATTTTATTATATCAATATCCCATTTTTCACAAAAAGACTTCGCTTTTTCTATTGCTTCTTCACAGAGAGTAACTCAAATTTCTTATAGTTCAGTAGGTAATGATTTATGATCATGATACGCTTCTCTAAAATTCATCCCCGGATCGTGTAAATTGAGCTGCACACGATCAATTCTCCTTAAGAGTTCATACCAGAAATGAACTAATGTTATGAAACTCAAATTTAGTTTATTTTGCAACAGAATTGTAGCTTTGCTTCTAGTGTCATTTGTGGTTGTTGTTGTTGTTGTAGCGATAAGGCCGCTCCCCTAAGGTCTTGGCGAGTGTTATCGATGTTGATGGTCCTTTGCTGGATGCATATCTGGTACGTTCCGGTACCACGCCCGAACATCTCGGGAACGATTTGGTATGACCACATGCGACTATCTAGACCATACCGCCCTCCCACCCCCTAGATCCATGAGGAGTTCAGGGTCGCCAGAGCCTCGGCTGTCAATGAAACAGGATTCGCCGCCGATAGGTGAGGTTGACAATTGGGTTGGAGAAGCTATATATTGCGCTGGCAACCCCTTGAAAGGGTTGTGCTACACAATCCCTTGAGACTATTTGGTATTTTAGACGCCTCTCACGACAGGCATACCTACCGCGGGTATATTAAACGATTTTATTCTGGCGCTCCATCGTGTTTCAGATTCAGGTTTGACAGTTTTTGTTAAATCATTTTTTAACAATTCCCATCGTAACGCTGAACATGAGAAAAAACATATATGCTTTCAATTATTTTGCAATCTGTCGCAAGTTTTCCGGATATTTGCAAGCATTTTTTAGTATAGTACATTTTAGAAATCAATATTTTCCAGAAATCAGTTATGATAAAAATACAAATTATCCAGGGAGTTCTGCTTTGTCGACCATTTGGCGCCCTGGGCAAGATGTCCCTTGCCCTCCCCTCCCTCACTACGCCACTGGTAAACATATCTCATACTCTGAACAAAAAAGGTACATAAGTAAGTTGAATTTATTAGTGCTACACTTGAACAATTTCGGCATCATATTGAGACTGATAATTGCTTCTATTCATAGATAATGATTTTTACGTCTACATCACGCTTAGTCCTATATTTGATTCTTTTGTGTTTCTCTTAATGCACTGTCATTGTTAAGCAAACAAGCTGAATAGCCACTGGGTGTCAGTCCGAATTGAAAAATTTCTTTGATTTGTGATTTTCGCTTGATTGTTTGTTTTTTAAATTTCTTCAGGTTCAACGTTCAACTCCCAAAAATTCAATGACTTTGTTCAATTTTGTATACTCGTAGGAAATAACAACTGGAAATATTTATAAATAAATGAAGCGTCAAAATGATTTTGACAGATATTTAACTACGGTAAGATAGATTCTAGAAATGAAAATGAGCTATAGCGTGAAAGAGGGAGGAGGCGGAAGGTATATCAATTTGTGGCTCTAATAGCTTTCGCCCGTCAGTCGAACAAATTTCCACGAAAAGATGTTGACAACGGAAGCTCAAGTCTCGATTGCCATTTCCGGCGCAAGAAGAGTAACTTGTAGCATCTTTTTTCTGTTTTTTTTTGATATTGGTTGTTGTACTTGATGAACCTGGATAATTGGATAATTCATGCTGCTTGAACATGTTGTTATTCATTTTGCGAAACAGTCGAAGAGAGAAAAAAAGTTGCTGTCAGAAATCAGTGAGGTGAGGATGAGATTTTGGTTTTGGTGGTCGTATTTCATATTTGCTGTGTACTTATATCTTATTTCATATTTAAATTTGTTTAAATGTCACAAGACGAAGATGACCTCTGCTGCTGTTACTGTTGTTGTAGCGGTGCTACATGTTCGTAGTGGTCGATTTGAGTGAGGTACTTCGACATCAAACAAAGTGAGCGAATTGATTATTAAATAAATAAATGCAAAGCGCGAAAAACCCCAAAGAGATTTTGGGCCAAGCTTCTGTACCAATTTGCATCCTGCTCCTTGTTTTTTTTTAATTTTGCCTACAACTAGGTGGGACGAACCTACATGTTTTATGCCAACTCCGAGCGGCATCTGAAATTCAGATAAATTTTCACTGAGAAGCTTTTCATAGTAGAAATATATACTCGGAGTGCTTGCCAAATAACTGTCAAGGGCGACTCCGATTAGGAAAACAGTTTTCTACTTAAAAAAAAATATTTTCAAAGCTTTCGATGTTGCTTTGCACGGGCGTGAACTCAGTATCCACGGTGTTATAGGCTAAGCACGCTATCATCACACCACGACGCCCGCCATGATTATTACAAAGTTGAAATTAGTTTTGTATTATGTAGCAGAGAGCAGGAGTCCATCTTTGGTACTAAACAATTTACGTAGTAAACTTTACTATATGTAAAGAGAGTCCCAGGTGGTTACCGAATGGAACTAGGTACATAATTTTGCAACAGTTTGATGCTATACGGGGAGTTAGAAGTAGTTAGTAGACTAAAATTTTGTGCTTACCTTAATACAAGATTACCGAGCCATTTCCATCTTCCAGGTGAAACTGACAGCCCTTAACGAGACAAGTTTGGATCAAAGCTTCTCAAAGCAGGATCACTTCATTGCAATTAGAACAGATTATATACAATAACTAAACAAACTAGCACTTCGGTGCACTACAACAGTGAGGTGGATCCCAGGTTCCAATGATTACTTCCGATGATGTAGTGACATAAAGGAGGTAGAAAGTAAGTCTTTGCAGATGCAATGCTCTGGTAAATTTGAGCAAGCAATTCAACGACTGTGTAACGGAGTTTGATTACGCTAATATCGAGGGAAGTCTGCAATATATTAGACGGACAAAATGGTAAAATTTCTTACATATTTAAAAGAGGAAAGTCATGAGCTCATTCAATGGTTTCACACTGGATTTGCAGACTTAGAGTGTCACTCTGGCCGTCTGAACTTAACTCGCTGCATAAATCTTACAGGAAGCAGATGAATGAGACCAAAAGACTTCACCTTAAACTACATTGGCAAAGGTATGATAAGTGAAAGTTGGAAAGCCATTGAAAAGGTGACTCCTACGGCAACTAAGTCTTCTTGAATGGACTTCTCATTAAAAGTGTTGCATATTTTGGCAAACCCAAATCTATTCTATTGAAAGCTTTAGAGTTATATTTAGACATCAAGGGCAGGCTAGGATCGGTTATGAGAGCCCTCGAATAGAAAGTGATTTACACGGAAACCAGAAAAGAGGATCCTAAAGAACTAATTGTCTCCTTTATTCATTATTTAACCTTCCACAGAATCTTCCTCTAAAGATATTCAAGCCGAGCTTCTCTTCAATTTATATCGTGCTCCTTTTTATTTGTTCTACAAATTGGCGGGATGGGACCTACATGTTTTATGCCGACTCCGAACGGCATCTGCAAGGCAGACGAGCTTGCACTGAGAAGCTTTTCATGGCAGATATACACTCGGAGTGTTTGCCAAATCACTGTGGAGCGGCGATCCCGCTTGAATCCAAGTTCTTCAGTATGGTAGGCGGAGCACGCTTCCACGCGGCCGAATTCCTACAATCGATAATAACCAATGGTAGCTAGTTAGTTATTCTTACTTCAAAAAAGGGTTCAACAAGGACATCGTGCCAGGTTGGATAGGTTCTATAGAGCAGAAAGGTTCCATCATCTGTATTTTGGGTTATTCCGGTCAATTTTAATAAATTTTAATATTTTGTTGTTAGGCTATTTGACCTATTGTGGATTCCAGTAGGCAATTCTAGCTTCTTCAGGGCCGAAGTCTATTTATTTTCAACAATAAAACATAAGAATTAATTACATTAGTTCTGTCACAATTTTGAAATAATATACATTAACAACAATAAGGTGTCACAAAAACAACAACTTTAGCTAAGCTAAGATACATAAAAGACACAGATACATACACACACGTAAGCAAAAATTAACATCACTCACATAATATTTTTTCTTAACTCTAAAAAATTGGTAATTCGCGAGATCAGCTGTATCCCCCAGCTGTTGTTATGTGTTGCGATAACGCAGTGTTGTTCTTTTCTTCTGTATGTCAGCTTCGTGTTCTTTTAGTCGCACGCTCAGATGTCGCTTTGTGGTCCTAATATATACCCGGTTGCAATTTTCATTGACTTTTTTATTTCCCATGCAACTGATTTCATACACAACATTATTTTTTGTAGGGTCTCGATGGAGCTCTTTATGTTTGTAAATATGCTGGATATGGTGCAGTTGGATTTATGTGCTATTGTAATGTTCGGCTTAATATTCATGCTTTGGGGATATATGTAACGCTGTAGTATTGTTTGGTTGAATTTGTTGTTTCTGATGTTGGTGCTTTGGTATGTTTCGTTTCAGTTCTCAGTGTTTTTTGCTGTATTAGATTTTGTATCATGTTATGTGGGTAGTTGTTGTTTCTTAATATTTGATATATTTTTTCGATATTGGCATTGTGAAATATTCGCGGCTTATAGACAGCACTTTGTTTACGAATTTTCTTGCTGTGTTTAATTTCTATTTAAAGGGCTGCGATGAACGATGAAGAAGGTTTGGTATACCAATCGAATAAAACAGATCCATTACCTTTGTGGATCTTGACGTCAAAAAAGGGGATGCTGTTGTTTTGTTCTACTTCCAGGGTGAATTGTAACTTGTTGTGGTAGCTGTTGAGCGTATTTAAAATTAGTTCCAAATCGTTGAGGGTGACGATTGCTAATATGCCTTCTACATATTTTACCAGAAATTTTATTTTCGTATTGTGTTGTTGCTTTAATGTTGCGAAAGTGTTCTCGAGTAATTCATCCATAATTATATCTGCTTTGGTTGGGAATTCCAAATATTTGGGTATATATTTTGCTGTTACACATGAAATATTAGTTGTCCATGAGACAAAAGTTTAGTATGTCGCGGAATTCGTTTTTGGGTATGTTCGTTGTATTTTGTATTTTCTCCCATTTTTTCATAACAATGTTGATAGCGAGATAAGTTAGATTATCTATGGGCGGAGGTAAAACATATACAACAATTAGTAGGGTCTTACCTCTCCTAGGGACCATGAAATCCCTCCTGGACTCACAATTCAAGAGGCGCAAATATCAAATACCAAAGCAAAGCTATCATGGATATGCTTCTATCCTATTGATCGTGGAAATAATGTTTAGAACTACACACAAGGTTTCATAGTTAAGAACCAGCCAGACCACCTTGTATCCAATGACCCGCCATTGGTGAGAATACCCACCATTTGCCATTTCTCAATTGCTAGCTTTCATCCGCATACCTCAACGGTGGGCAATCCTTCGGTAGAATCTTTCTGAACTTCGCGGAATCACTACACTCGTATAGGTTTTTGCGGCAGATAAACTAGGAGCCCAGGTGGGCAATCCTTCGGTACAATCTTCCTGAACTTTGCGGCCTCACTACACTCGTCCACGTTTTCGCAGAAGATAACTTATGAGTCCCGTTTGAGCTTTTACCGTTTGAATCTGAGCTGTGTGGTGATGTAATTTAGCTACTCGGCTTTGTTCAAAGCAGATCAAAACATTTACAAGGCCGACATCAACGCTCGACCATGGAGTAGGAAAGTCGTCGGCAGATGTATTGGTTGTGAAAACAGCCTAGGCAGTTGTAAGTAAGTAACCTCTCAGGGTTAGGTCATCTTTCAGCTTTGAAAATATTTATTACTCAATCTGGCAGACGACTCCCGGACTATGCAGCATCAATATGTGTTTCCTATAGCGTGTATGCATGAAATGTACATACGTGAGATGTTAAGGAAGTGAATTTATCAAAACCCGAATCGGATTAAAAAAATTTGCTTTATGTAGCTTGGCACCGGAATCAAAATCAGAAGTCAAGCTGGCTAAAAATTACTCACATGAAGTTAAATATAAGGATCTAAATATTAAAAATTTAATTTTTGAACCATAGCACTGGTTACATGTGCCATAGTGATATCCCGGGCAGCTGTCAAGCATATCTCTTAGCCGTATCGATACAACTGGACCGGATGAAGATGGCTGTAGGGATTTCGGGATTCCGCTGACCACCTGAGGTCTACCCCTGCGAAGATGGGACTGGAGTCAGCTCAGCAACCCCTGTGTGGACACCATCTCTTGTAGGATAGCAATATCCTTTCGCACTGAAGTGAATGGCAGGAGGTCTGTCGAAATGATTTGGTTCACAAAGGCTCATCCATCAATGGTCATTGGCATTTTTGACAGGATACTGTCAAGTGGGCATCCAAGTGGTACATCTCAATATACTCTAAAACCCATCCTGCTGCAGCGGTATGGAGGATGATGAGGTGGAATCGTCGGATCATCGTATGTCTTCTAGTTTTTTCATAGAGGGAGTCCTTGTACTTTTCGTCTGCATCGCCTATAGAGGCGTAGGCATATATGTACATATAAATGAAATTTTAAAAAACTTCATTTTAATGCGGATCGCAGCGAGATGCTCGTTCACAGCCGTGAAGGAAAGTACTTGGCGGCGATGTTTCTTTTTCACCACAAACCCAAAACCTTGGCTCCGAATTTCGCATTAGGGCCACTGTAGTAGATATCTGAAGGCTCTATCGCTCCTCTACCCTGCCCAGCCTGTCGTGCTTCCTGTTAGGTGGTGATATCGGTCTTTTCCTTGACAAGGACATCAACCAAGTGATACAGCCGGGTATAGGTACCTTCTAGCAAAAGAATTTGAACATTACATTTTGTTACAACTCCCTATCCAAGTAGTCGAAATTGCAATCGGAATGAGTAGACAGCATTAACGGAAGCTTCCACGTTAAGTAATGGAATCGAAGCTCCCAGCATTGTGTAGTTTATATACTTGTGTAGATATGGATGTATTTAGTTAGAAAAAAATTATCAAACTTTAAAAAGACTTGTTTTCATTTTATCAAAAAATTTTGTTTTTGTTTTAATCTTTTGTGGTTCAAAAAAGTTTCTCCGTTCTGCTTGTAGTAAGCTCAATATCATCAATTCATATCAATTTCAGCTTTGTTAACAATTCGAGCTGCGTTGGTAGTAAACGTTTTTACATGAGTATAACCCTTTGGTTATGTGAAGCAAGAAAATTTAAGAATTAAAAAATGCCTTAAATTTAAAACCGCGATACGGGCAATCCCCGGCAAACTCATATAAGTAGACAACATTTGGTTAATTCGTTGTAGTTCTATAAATAGAACAAAAACAACAACAAAATATTTCTCTGAAAACCGCCTTACAAACATGCATAACTTTAACACATAACTACATACGAATTATGTGATGTGTGAAAGATAATATATGCGTAAGAAGGCAATTGGGAAAAACTTTACAACAACAAAGGCATGACGTAGCTGACTGCGTTTATAACCATTTCAACTAGCGTAGGAGTGCGGGTTCGACTCACACTCCCGGGAGAAAAGGCTTTCAAGAGATTTACAAGGTATAATCGAAACAGCTGTCGCCTTGTCCGTCCTGATATCACGTTGTTTAAATTTTTCCCAAATTATTAAATAAATTAAAACCGTTTTACTGAAGCATTTTGCGTCCCAGCAAGCTTTTCGAAAACCATAAAAAGTGAGCTGCGGGGATTTGGGCGACTTATTTTAAAGATGGTTACCGTGGTGTAGATGTAGCGTGCCCACCACCTGAAGGTATCTCCAGCGGGTCGTTGGCCTTTAGCCGTACAGCGACATCTGCCTTTTACAACTCATATGTACAAAGATATCACATCCTCTGCTTCTCAATTCTCCCAATGACCCAGAGCATTCCATTGATCGTGATATGGAGCTAGAAAACTCACTGGATGACGGCTTACCTCTTGCATGATTGCAGCGATGTTACTGTCGTGCATAAAATTGCGTTGAACACATCTATATGAAAAACTTCATTGTGGCTGGGCCTTTATAGATTTCCTTGAAATGTTACGTATACGCCCTGGCATTGTATGTACGTTTGTTACCCGAACAAGTTAGGGCACATGTGGAAAGGAAGTTAGCAAAGCATGAACAGTAAGTTTATACATACACACAAACATATGTACACATCTCTTTACAAATGTTACACTTGAAATAATATATCTGCTGCTATTTATTGCACATCTTTCAAAAGGGGAAGAGAGTTAAATAAGAATGCTAATTTGTGGAAACCTAAATATCAACATTTTATTGTCGGATCAATTGTATGTAAAAACTCGCAAGCATGCCGTAATATTTAAATATGTACATACATATGTACTTGTTGATGTTGGCAAAATAAGTACTTGTGCGAAGTTTAACAAAATGAGGTAACCACACACATGCTCAATCATTACGTTTAATATGTCTGTATGGAATTATGATTGCTTGATTACACAAAGGTTCTTATGTACTAAATAAATCAAGCGTATCAAGCGTAAATTTTACATTTTTCTTAAGTGCATGTCGTCTGAAGTAGTATAAGCCGTTTGTAAGATCATAACAAAAAATAAATGTAAGGCGCATTAAACTCTGAAGAGATTTAAGGCCGAGCTTCTCTTCCAATTTGCGTCGTGCTCCTCTTATTTTATACCTACTAATTGGCTGGATGGGACCTACTTGTTTTATGCCGACTGTGAACGGCATCTGCAATGCAGATGAGTTTTCACTGAGAGCTTTTCATGGCAGAAATACACTAGGAGTGTTTGCCAAACACTGCCGAGGGGCGATCCCGCTTAGAAAAATTTTCTTCTAATTGAAAAAATTTGTTTATAAAATTTTTGATGTAGCTTTGCCCGGGACGTGATCCCAGGATCTCTGGTGTGGTAGGCGGAGCACGCTACCATCACACCACGGCTGCCGCCAGATCCTGCATATCATACATTTAATCGTGTACAGATGTAATTCAAAATTTAAGTTGTTTGGAAATTTTATGTTATACCAAAACAGTCGGCTTATGAGTTTACGTTCAGAGGTGTAGAAAGTTCCATGTGATGAAAACACTGAGAATTGATTTCTTTGCATTATTCTAAGTACACTACTTGAAGCGGCTGCAGCTAAAATTTGAATTTATTCCGCGGAAAGAGTAGAAATAATTTTCTCAGGAATTTCTTAGGTTCCAAATAAGCCACCTCAAGTTCGTCAGCCAAGTTCGTCAGCCATTGCTCGGCATATCCAAGTGTCCATACCAGACCTATACCAGACTAAGGAGAATTAGCTTAGAGGTGACCGATCCAAACGCTTTTAGTGCAGCCTGGCTGATATACTAATTTTGTTAGAGTTGACCCTGAAAGACATTGCAGTGATTGGGTAAGCTAAAGGATAGATTCCTCCCTAGTTGAGGTACAAGGATACCGCTTCCCATCTTGTTATCCAGTTTGCAGCCGTCAGTATATATCTGAAGCACATCGCCTAAGCCCGGCGGCTACTGCAACCAATAATCCATATCCGGTATGAAAACATCGTCGGATCGCAATAGTACGACTAAGGCGAATCCCGATTCTTAAGAATAGCTGCATGGCCATTCATATTGCCTTCCCAGCCAGGCAGCTCTTGCAGCCGCAGAGCAAATAAGCCGCAAATTGCTTGACCAAAAAATCTCTTGATAAGTCATTAAAAATAGTGTCCAGCGCTTTAGCAGGTAGGGTACGCAGAGCACTCCCTACGTAGACTTTTACCTTCTGAAATAATCGGGTTTTATTAAGTATCTAAGCTTTTCCACCACATCAAAGTCCCATAGGGAATGACTGGCCTAACCACAGGAGCCTATAGCCACAGGGTACTATCCAGTGATTTTTGATTTATCTTATAACTTTAAATGAGCAATTCTTTTTGTTTGTATAGCCGAACGAGCTGCACAGAGGTAATGTATAACCTTCTCAGACTTTCTACATAAGTGTTGCCACTCAGAATGTTTCACAAGGTTGCCACCTATTCGAAATTAAAAAAAAATTGCATGAGATATGCCAATATGGGATATCAAACGAAAGGTATTTCACTCCGCATTACAATAGGGACATTTTTGAGTAGGGTTGCCGTTTAGGGTTGCCACCTATTCGAAATTAAAAAAAAATTGCATGAGATATGCCGATATGGGTATCAAACGAAAGGTATTTCACTCCGCATTACAATAGGGACATTTTTGAGTAGGGTTGCCATTTAGGGTTGCCACCTATTCGAAATTAAAAAAAATTGCATGAGATATGCCGATATGGGTATCAACGAAAGGTATTTCACTCCGCATTACAATAGGGACATTTTTGAGTAGGGTTGCCATTTTAGGGTTGCACCTATTCGAAATTAAAAAAATTGCATGCGATATGCCGATATGGGTATCAAACGAAAGGTATTTCACTCCGCATTACAATAGGGACATTTTTGAAAGGGTTGCCATTTAAGGTTGCCACCTATTCGAAATTTAAAAAAAGAAACGTTGCCAGCCAACGAAAAGTTGCCGAGCAAAGCTCGGTCGCCCAGGTACTGATTAATAATATTTGTAAAATTGATTTTATCACAAGTAGGCGGTGCCACGCTCATTTAAAAAAAATTGTTTTCAAATTTTTACCAAGAGTCTCAATATCAGTCCACAAGTCAAATTTCAACATTCTAGGTGTATTATTTACTAAATTATCAGGTTTTTTGTGTTTTCCAAAATTTTTATATATATAAAAAGTGGGCGTGGTTATCATCCGATTTCGCTCATTTTCAATACCATTCTATGCTGGGTCCAGTAAGCTCGTGTACCAAATGTGTGTGAATATATCTCAATATTTACTCAAGTTATCGTGTTAACGGGACAGACGGACGGACATGGCTCAATCAAAATTTTTTTTTGATACTGATGATTTTGATATATGGAAGTCTATATCCATCTCGATTCCTTTATACCGGTACAACCAACCGTTATCCAAAGTTATAATACCCTGTGTATAAGTACAGCTGGGTATAAAAAGGGTATAAAAAATTCGCGAAGGTCGATGTGTAAACATAGAGAAGTAGGTCTAGAAAACTAATGTGTTTAATTTAACTAGTTCCAGCCCATGGGTGGAAGTTGAAGCCATAACAGAGGTGAACTCACCAGAAACAAATAGTTTCGTGCTATTTGAAGAGAGCTTCGTGGCCTTCTCATGGGTAACAATTGACACCAATAAGTTATTGTTTTATAATCGTCATAGTATCGGCTTGTTTATCATTGAGTCATCGGCTTCTATTCGCCAATAACAAATTGGTAACATTTCGATAACTTCTTTCTAATATATCGATAACATTTTCACAAATAACCAAAATACTTTCGATAACAAATCGACTAACCTTTCAACAAAAATGGATAACATTATGAAAACAAGTCGATAAACGTTCTATAAAAAATCGATAACACACCGAAAAAATTGGTCATACTCCGATTAGAAATCGATACATTTCCGATAACAAACCCATAACTTGTCCAAAAAAATATCTTTAACTCATCGTAAACTTTGCAATCGATAGAAAATCTATAGCCAGTTCCAAAAACAATCGATAACTATATATCTCGTCGATAACACACCGATACCACACCGACATATATCAAATCGATACCTTGTCGAACAATCCGATATCAAAACTCGAACTTTTCGATATATTTTCTATAACTTTTCGATAACAAACCAAAAACTCGTCAATAAGAAATTGGCAACTCAGCGATAGCAGAGGAAGAGGGTGAGCCCGCACTCCCCTGAAAGGACTAGGTAGAAAACGATTTAAGTTCCCTTGGTTTGACCAATTTGCGCCAGTTAGCAGAACGAAGATGCGACTGCCGATAACCTTTGTTGTGAACGTTATAATACAAATCAATAGAACGTACCTCATCGATAACACAACTATAACAAACCGACAACTAGTCGATAACAGTTTCGCAAGACTAGCTCGAGGCCCACATACACAGAAGGAAAGAAAGTGGCCAGCCAGTCTGTATTCAAATATCCTTTAGACCAAGCACCCTGATAACTTTTACCAAGAAGTAGGTCTGTGCCAAGTATTTCCTTACATAGCGTGGTATATTGTTAGATTGACTATGTGAGTTTATATTATGTAAATTTCAATAAAGCGATGAATTCTAAATTTTCCGGCTGGCCTCGAGCTCCTGGCAGGTTAATCATGATCATTGGGTTGAGTGCCGAACTTCATACCCTCAGGATTGCACTCGTATAGACCACAACTTTGCAGACCTTCACTTTAGGTTCTGAAGCAGGTCGTTTACAACTTCAACCCAAAGTAGCATACACAGAGTAGGTCTGCCCCAGTGGCCTCCTACCGCTTCTCACTTTTATATGAGCCGCATCAAGTTGTTGTAAGCTTCTTTGGAATGAGACGAGGATGATTGGTGTAAAATCTTTGTGAGAGACTGAAGAGCGTTTTTCCAACTTTGGATGAAGATGAGTTTAACAATATTGTGGGGACGGGTCCCTTTCAGAAAACTGACATAAATGCAGAATACCCCCAAAATGACACTGCGCAACTAGAACATCCGAAAATTGAGAAATATAAACGTAAGGAACTCTTTACCGCTTATCACCCCCATCCTTCCATATCCGGAAACATAATTGAGCAGCGTCCCTGGAGCGGGTCTTCCTGGGCGTCTTGGACATAAGTAAGGGAGAAGCTGGTCTCAAAACGAGCGGAAGCTCATTGATCTCTAGTAAAAGTCCCCATATGAAAACAAGTTGTATATGTTTAACTTCAAACTTCAAATCGTATATTGAGAGATTTCGCTGCAGCGGAATACAGTCACAATTATTTAAAGCCAATTTCATAAGCAAAAGCAGAATCATCGCATCTCTGCTTTCTTATATATTACCTATAGTTATTTTAAGCTTATAATTGTTGACAGCACTGTATATTTATTTCAATAAGGCAACCACCTCTACTGACAAACCTACGAGGAGTGAAGTGTCTATAGCAAATTCATTTATTTTACCCGTACTTTTTGTAAACGCGTTGAGAATCGCTGTTTGTGGCCGTGGTAACACCTGCCGTGTGCTTTGCTGTTGTTTTCCAGCTGTCAGATGCATCAGTTGTTGCTTGCTGTCCGTTGTATTTCTTGCGTGTCATACTTCGCTACACTACAGACTACAGGCTTATCTAAAGGCCGCGACGCAATACAATTTTTTATATAGATGCGTTTAAAACATGCTTGTGCATTGCAGTAACATCGCCACAATCAACAAAGATGTTGCGTTTATAAAGATGAAGGGTCTTCAAATTTGGCAATTGCAGTGTGTTTCGCAATGCCATAATTTCGCGAAGCACCTATACAACAAAAATACTTGCTAACATACTTTGTGTCGTATTCATTTTTTATATTGTTAGAAAAGTTACTAACAAGAGGGAAAAATAATTTCACTTGCAATGTGTGCCAGCACCCTTAGCCAGAGCAAATGTCAAATTCTTCTTCTTCTTCATAGCTAAGCGTGGGGCGGTTGAAGGCGAGCAGTTTAATGTCAGTTACAAGGGAGTAATTTGATGTGCTCGTAGGCGTATGAGTCGTGGCGCAGTGGATGACGTACCCGGCTCAAACGTTTGGGGTTGCGGGTTCAAAGCCCACTGCAACCAAGCATTTTTTAAATTTATTATTTTATAAATTATTAGTTTAATGGACTGTATTTTATGTTCATTTAGTTTATGGTGTATTTAAAACACGGGACGATGCAAAGCATCGGTACACCTTTATTTATTTAATTTGGGGCGTGCATAGGGAACTCTGAGGTTTCGCTCTAATGAGCCACCTCATCTTCTATTTGAAAACCCCTTTAAAAATGTGATGTGGAGGCGAGCACTGGGCTCTGAGGTATTGCCACCCCATCTTCTACTCGAAGAACCTCCCTTTTAAATTAAAAACTAAAACTATGTTTTTAGAATATTTCATAAGCCGGATGAGAATTTCAGCGCTTATGAAACAAACGAAAGAAAAAAACTCATAGTTTAAGTCGCTTGAACAGCTTGCAACTTACCTCTTCATGTCAGATGGCGCTACCGTTTTCCATAAAAATACTCATAATGCATAACATTGAGTTAAACGCATCTATGTATGTGAAAAACTGCTTATGTGACGGGGCTTTAAAGACACATATGTATGTGTTTTAATATATTTTTTTCTTTGGCTACATACAAGACATAAATATGCTACTGTAATTTTAGTCTCGCCTCGAAGCCACGAAAGTAATATTCCAACGGATGGTTGATGACAGTTACAAAATTTGCTGACAACTTTTTCAATGTTTTACTATGAATATGTCACTCTACTATACTCTAACTTTAATACATACAAACATTTGCCGTTAAACATACTACTTATATATGAATAATGTTATGTCTTGGAAGAAAAACTTAGCGACATCTGACATTGAAACTTTTTTTCACACCACTCAAAGTTAATTTGTTATGGCAAATATTTACAAGTTCATCATGTTGTAGTTGTTTGTGTGACATGGATAAAAGTTAACAAAGGCAACTTTGAAACAATGCAATATACATGCATTAAGCTGGGTTGATTTGCATGGACGAAAGTTAACCCATATCGCGCCATCGATTTTAGATAGGTTTTGGGCTCAGGGAAAAAAAGTGCCACTAAGAATATACAAAAAAATAATTTTCGATCCTGCAAAATTTGAGTTTTTTGACTCGTTTTTCTTTGATTTTTAAGGGTTTTTCATGACCTACTTAAAAAATTTTCATTTGATTTTCAAACTTTCATGTATACCCTGTCCGAATCAAAATTGTCCGCTAAAAACTTTGACGATAACAGTTTTTTGAAAAAAAAGAAAAACATTTTTTGGGTTTTGAGGAGTGTTTTGGTGAAAAAATTTATTTTTTCGCCATTTTGAGAGTTTCTTCAGAAACGTGCAAAAGTGTTGCCGATGAAAACGAATTTGTCTCATGGTTCCTATCCCACTTAAAATTATGCGATAAAAACGTTGGCATTAACAGTTTTTTTTGGGTTTTGCGACTTGTTTTGGTCGAAATCGATTTTTTTCATTTTTAGGGCTCCAAATCATTTTTTATGTATATGTTTCCGTTAGACCCACCAATCAGTATACCACGGTGGTAGAAAGAGAGATAGATGCTGTGGGGTTAAGCACTGCGACCTATTGGTCTATCGTGCCCTCATTCTCTTTACAACACTTCATCCAAGCCGAGTTCTCTGAGAAAATCCAGAATGATTCTCGGCTTCAGAGAGTGTATGTGACTATTTTCTAGTTTGGATGATCCTAGGATCCTAAGTCTTCGTCTCGCGGCTGCCTCACATTCCTTCAGGATGTGTTCTGCAGACTCATCTTCGACATCACAGAATCGACAGAGGCTACTAGCTGATATGCCCAATTTATGCATATGTCTCTTTAGCCTACAGTGACCTGTGAGTATACCTGTTAAAATCCTAAGGCTACTTTTTGGGAGGTTAATCATAGCCTTATATTGCTTCGAGTTGTACCCTCCTATTAGTGCCTTTGCCTGCCGAAGTCTTGAACTTTCGCGCCATATTTGTTCTCTAAGGCACGCCTCCTTTTGTCTAAAGTCCTCCCTTATTGTATGTGATCCTATTGGTACCATAGGCTCGGGTACTATTGGCTTTCCGGCCGCTGCCAGCCTGGCAAGCTCGTCCGCTCGCTCGTTAACATCTACTCCTCTGTGTCCAGGTACCCATGCCAGAAGGATGGTGTTATTGACTCCTAGATTGTTTAACCTCTCCACGCATTCAAGGACCATTGATGATTTAATCTCAACTGAAGATAATGCCTTGAGTGCAGCTTGACTCTCGCTGAGTATAGCGATTTTCTCGTTGGTATATCCCCGCTGTAAGTTTATCTCTGCACACCGGCTTATGGCGACAACTGCGGCTTGGAAGATGTTCGGATATTTTCCGAGTGGTAGGGATATTTTGGTTCGGGGGCCGAAGATCCCCGGGCCTATGCCCTCCGGTGTCTTCGAGCTATCGGTCTACCATATTATAGTGTGTTCCTGGTGAAGCGCTTCAATCCTGGAGGTGTCCCACGTACATTTGTTCCCCAGCTCTATTTTGAAGCGCTTCTCAGACTTAATTATCTTCCTCGTATCATCTCTGGGAAGTTGGATAAGTGCAATCTGCTCTTGCAGCTTCGCCATGCTCCGTGACTGTATCACTTTGCTTCTTCCACATCCCTCTTTAGCTATGTTTACTAAAGAACTCCTGGCTGCCTGCTCAATTATTATATGTAGAGGCGTTAACTCTAGCAGCACTTCTATTGCTGCCGTCGGGCATGTTCGCAAGGCTCCCGTAATGCAGACACACGCTAAGCGTTGAAGCTTCGTGAGCGATTTTTGTACGGTCACCATGGTTGTTCTTGATGCCCACGCATCTGCTCCGTACACTATGATAGGTCTCACCATCATAGTGTACATCCATCTTAGGACCTTTGGGCTGCATCCCCAGGATCTTCCTGCAATACGTCTGCACACCATTATTGCTCTTGTGGCCTTTGATATAGTGTTGTCAACGTGTTTCTTCCATAAGCGCTTAGAGTCAAACGTGACTCCCAAGTATTTCACCTCAGACGTGTACTCCATCTGTACTCCATCCATTGTGATTTGCCTAATAACTTCCAGTTTTCTTCTACTGGTGAAGGGCACAATGGATGTCTTGTTAGGGTTGATGCTTAGCCCTACCTCAGTACACCATTCTTTCCTTAACCTCAATGCCTTTTGCATTATGTCGCTCAAATTTGCCCCTTACAATGATAACAATATCATCCGCGTACCCTTGACATCGGATTCCGTTGTCTGAGAGCCTCTGTAGAAGTTCATCTACTACCAGGCTTCACAGCAGGGGTGACAGGATGCCCCCTTGTGGACATCCTTTCGTTGTTTTAATCTCTACTGTACCGTCCCCACTTGAGATTTCGGCAATCCTCGTACGCAATAAGGCGTTTATACACATATGGATTGGACGTTGTATCTCCTTCTCTCGAGTACCCGATTCACACTTTCGTGTGTCGTGTTGTCGAAAGCCCCCTGTGTCCAAAAATGCGCATAGAGTTATCTCCCCGCACTTGAACGCACTTTGAATTTCTGTGGACAGCTGATACAGTGCAGTTTCTGTCGACCTGCCTATTCTGTATGCATGCTGATCTTTATGTAGTGGCACTCTATCGAGAGCCTTTGATCTAATCTCGTGGTCTACAATCTTCTCCATTACTTTGAGAGCAAAGGATGTCAGGCTTATAGGCCTAAAGGACTTAGGATTGGAGTAGTCCTTTTTAGCCACCTTAGGTATAAAGATCACTTTTGCTCTTCTCCACACCGTCGGGATGTATGCCAGTGCGAGACTATCCCTCATAATCCTGACCAGGTGTGGGATCAATTCCTCGCCCTGCTGCAGAAAGGCTGGATATGTACCATCCACTCCGGCGATTTGTAGCTATGGAAAAACTTTACTGCCCACTTAACTGTGTTATCGTTGAAGAGTTCTTTGGCAAGGTTCCAATCTGTGGGTGTCGGTCTCTCTTCTCGAGACTCCTCCGTTGAGGTATCCGAGGATGCGTCCGGGAAAGGCGCTGCAAGCAGGGCACGTGCTCTTTCTTCCTCAGTCCTTGAGTAGGTTCCATCAGGGAGCTTAATCGATAGTCGTGTCTTGGCTAGGGCTTTGTGAAGCCTTGCCGCCCATGGAACCTACGAAATACCCTCGCAAAATTTCCTGAAGCTATTTCTTTTAGCTTTTCTAATCTCTTTGTTATATGTTGTTAGATTCGCTGTGTATTGCTCCCAGTTTCCCGTGCGCCTCGCTTGGTTGAAGAGTTTGCACACGGTTTTCCTCAAGACGGTGGTAAGAGCGGTTTATTTTGTCCGATCTTGACGATTTTTGCAGACAACCATCTATGCCCAATACGTAAGCTTGTGGTAAAATTAGCTGTTAAAATGAGGCAGAAATGGGGCAGAAATGGGGCAGAAATGGCGAAAACCCTCTTATTGAACAATCGGTTGTATGGGAAGTACATGCTATAGTGGTCCGATCCGGTCGATTCCGACAAATGTCAAATCCCCCATCAAAATATGCCTGCTTACCAAATTTCATCAAGATATCTCAAAAACTGAGGGACTAGTTTGCGTTCAAACAAACGGACAGACCGACGAACAGACGGACGGACGGACGAACAGACGGACGGACGGACGAACAGACGGACGGACGGACATGGCTAAATCAACTTAGCTCGTCCCCTGATCATTTTGGTATACTTATTGGTGGGTCTAACGGGAACATATACATAAAAATGTTTGGAGCCTTGAAAATGGAGAAATCCATTTCGACCAAACCAAGTCCCAAAAAAAAATTTTTTTTTAACTGTTAAAGCCAACGTTTTTATCGCATAATTTTAAGTGGGATAGAACTATGAGACAAATTCGTTTTCATCGGCAACTCTTTTGCACGTTTCTGAAGAAACTCTCAAAAAGAAACTCCTCAAAACCCAAAAATACTTTTTTTTTCAAAAAACTGTTATCGCCAAAGCGGA
The DNA here is from genome assembly GCA_029619165.1 of Eurosta solidaginis. Lineage (NCBI taxonomy): Eukaryota > Metazoa > Arthropoda > Insecta > Diptera > Tephritidae > Eurosta > Eurosta solidaginis. Next base: position 42,341 of record JARSSU010025407.1, read on the forward strand.
TAATTTTGAGTCGTACAGGGTATACATGAAAATTTTAAAATCAAATGAAAAAATTTTAAGTAGGTCATGAAAAAAACCTTAAAAATCAAAGAAAAGAAGTCAAAAAACTCAAACTTTGCAGGCTCGAAACTTATTTTTTTGGGTATGCTTAGTGGAACTTTTTTTTCCTGACCCCAAAACCTATCGAAAAATCGATGGCGCGATATGGGTTAACTTTCGTCCATGCAAATCAACCCAGCTTAATGATCATCCCAGCAGAAAATTTAAGTTTAAATTAAAACATGCAGATGGTGCATTTATTAAAAACAGTTATGTATATCAAAAATTTCGGAAAATTTTATTTTGGATTCAAAAATAGTTTGAAATATTGCCCAGTTCATTAAGTTTTATTCGCTTCGAAGGGTAACGTATATTTTTACATGAAACATGCACATGAAATTTGGTTTATCAAAACGGCTGAACACGGCAAATATCGCAAAAATAGTGGCGATCACTCGCTCATCATATACAAAATGTTAAAAAATATAAGGGCTATTTAAAAATAAAACATAAAGTGGCATTATGTAATTTTTGTTTACTATTACTCTAAGTTACTTTAAACATTCTATAGTAATTTTTTTGCAGTGCAGAAGTTAATTTTTTTGGCCCAGAAAAAAGGGAGTCCAGAATGAAATTGTTAGAACTTTTTTAAATAAATCATATTGTATGGGAGAGGTATTAAGTATAACATACCGAAAGAGGTAAAATTCCAAGCCTATACATGTTTGCAAGATGAGCTACATATGGAATGGATGTCTAACCAGTTGCGTTTCCCCATCGTTATATTTCTCACAAGGAATATTAACATTTGTGCGACAGCCTTGCGCAGTATCTATTCGTTGCTGTCCTCGTTTACTAAGCTGACGATGTGCTCTACGCTAACGACTGATATGTGAGATCTGGCCCAATTGAGTATGGCGCGCCGACCACTGGTTTTCACAAAGAAACTTTTCATGTGAGAAATACACTTGGAGTGTTAGCCAAATCCCTGCCGAGGGGCGACCCCGCTTAGAAAAGCTTGTTGCTATGATATCCAAGGGGCGTTATGGAACTCAAACTATTTTCTCTTTCAGCTTCCTAGATCATTAAAAAAGAAAATTATTTGTATTAAACCTAAATATGGAAAAGAAAAAAACCCCATAATCAGATTAATGAAGAACAAGTAAGGAAGGCTAAGTTCGGGTGTAACCGAACATTACATACTCAGCTGAGAGCTATGGAGACAAAATAAGGAAAAACCGCCATGTAGGAAAATGAACCTGGGTAACCCTGGAATGTGTTTGTATGACATGTGTATCAAATGGAAGGTATTAAAGAGTACTTTAAGAGGGAGTAGGCCATAGATCTATGGGTGGAAGCCATTTAGGGATATCGCCATAAAGGTGGACCAGGGCGGAATCTAGAATTTGTTTGTACGATATGGATATGAAATGAAGGGTGTTAATGAGTATTTTAAAAGGAAGTGGACCTTAGTTCTATAGGTGGACGCCTTTTCGAGATATCGCCATAAATCTGGACCAGGGATGACTCTAGAATTTGTTTGTACGATATGGGTATGAAATGAAAAGTGTTAATGAATATTTTAAAAGGGAGTGGTGGTAGTTGTATATGTGAAGGCGGTTTCGAGATATTGACCAAAATGTGGACCAGGGTGACCCACAACATCATCTGTCGGGTACCGCTAATTTATTTGAGTATGCAATACCACGAACAGTATTCCTGCCTAGATTCCAAGGGCTTTTGATTTCGCCCTGCAGAACTTTTTCATTTTATTCCACTTAATATGGTAGGTGTCCACACCCATTTTGCAAAGTGTTTTCTTAAAGTTATATTTTGCGTCAATAAACCAATCCAATTACCATCTTTCATGCCTTTTTTCGTATTTGGTATAGAATTATGGCGTTTTTTTTCATTTTTCGTAACTTTCGATATAGAAAAAGTGGGCGTGGTCATAGTCGGATTTCGGCCATTTTTTACACCAATACAAAGTGAGTTCAGGTAAGTACGTGAACTGAGTTTAGTAAAGATCTATCGATTTTTGCTCAAGTTATCGTATTAACGGCCGAGCGGAAGGACAGACGGTCGACTGTGTATAAAAACTGGGCGTGGCTTCAACCGATTTCGCCCTTTTTCACAGAAAACAGTTATCGTCCTAGAATCTAACCCTCTACCATATTTCACAAGGGTTGGTAAATTTTTGTTCGACTTATGGCATTAAAAGTATCCTAGACAACTTAAATGAAAAAGGGCGGAGGAACGCCCATTTTGAAATTTTCTTTTATATTTGTATTTTGTTGCACAATATCATTACTGGAGTCGAATGTTGACATAATTTACTTATATACTCTAAAGATATTGAATTTTTTGTTAAAATTTGACTTAAAAAAAAATTTTTTTTAAGTGGGCGTGGTCGTTCTCCGATATTTCTAATTTTTATTAAACATACATATAGTAATAGGAATAACGTTTCTGCCAAATTTCATCATGATATCTTTAATGAATGCCAAATTACATCTTGCAAAACTTTTAAATTACCTTCCTTTAAAAGTGGGGCGGTGCCACGCCCATTGTCCAAAATTTTACTAATTTTTTATTCTGCGTCATAAGGTCAACCCACCTACCAAGTTTCATCGCATTATCTGTCTTTGGCAATGAATTATCGCATTTTTTCGGTTTTTCGAAATTTTCGATATCGAAAAAGTGAGCGTGGTTATAGTCCGATATCGTTCATTTTCATTTTCGATCTGAGATGAGTTCCCAGGAACCTACATACCAAATTTCATCAAGATATTTACTCAAGTTATCGTGTTAACGGGCACGAAATTTTTTTTCGATACTGTTGATTTTGATATATGGAAGTATATATCTATCTCGATTCCTTTATACCTGTACAACCAACCGTTATGCAATCAAAGTTAATATACTCTGTGAGCTCTGCTCAACTGAGTATAAAAACAAGTAAGGAAGGCTAAGTTCGGATGTAGCCGAACATTACATACTCAGTTGAGAGCTATGGAGACAAAATAAGGAAAATCACCATGTAGGAAAATGAACCTAGGGTAGCCCTGGAATGTGGTTGTATGGCATGTGTATCAAATGGAAGGTATTAAAGAGTATTTTAAGAGAGAGTAGGCCATAGTTCTATGGATGGACGCCATTTAGGGATATCGTCATAAAGGTGGACCAGGGCTGACTCTAGAATTTGTTTGTACGATATGGGTATCAAATGAAAGGTGTTACTGAGCATTTTAAGAGGGAGCGGGCCTTAGGTCTATCGGTGGACGCCTTTTCGAGATATCGCCATTAAGGTGGGCCAGGGGTGACTCTAGAATGTGTTTGTACG
>JARSSU010025408.1:0-11124 GCA_029619165.1 Eurosta solidaginis
CAGTGACTGATGTTCAGCTGCTGGTGCTGCTGTTCTGCTGCTGCTGCTGTTGGAGGGCGTTACTTATTTTTTCCGCTATCTTAGATCGTACGGTCGTTGCCGTTATGATGTGGCGTGGCTAGTGCCGTTTCTTTTTTTCACCAAGGTTTTGGTACAGTTTTTCAAAAACTTATGTTTAGTTCTTGTTGTTTTACGTGTAATTGTTAATTTATGTATTATTTCTGCTGCCGTTTAGTTTCTTTTCTTATTAGTTCAAAAATTCTATTATTTCCGTCTTTTAATTAGTTTTTGTATTATATGTGTCTATGTTCTTTACATGTTTTTAATTTGTGAAATGTTTAGATTTTTATATGTTTTAATAAGTTCGTGATTTTTCCGAGTATTGTATGGAAAATTTTTGATTTGTACTTTTTGGTAGTTTTTTAAATATTTTGAAAATTTTTTGAAATGGTTTTCTAATTTTATAATTCTTTTGTAGATGGATTTTTAAATTTTTGTATACTTTTTTTGTAGACTTTATTGTTTTGTAAAGGACATTCTTTGTTGTGTAGTTTATAGTTTTTAATGTAAAACTTTTGCATTTTTATGGATTTTTCTTTGATTTTATATTTTTTTGTAGATTTTTTATAAGTAAATAAATTTTAATTCTTCAGATAATTGGTTTTTGTTAATTCATTTTAATATTTTTTTTGATTTTAATGGATGGCCGCCATGGCAAGCTTGGCGTCGCGGTCGCCATGAGAGATTGGCTTTTTATCGCCAACCATTTTGGGTAATTTCTACTCACGCTTTGTGGGTATGCAGCCCACGCGCGCACCTGCACACAAGTCCCTTATTTCCTTTTTATTCCAATGAGTATACTTGTTCAGTTTCTTCTTTATTCACGGTTTTTTAATTAATTTGATTATATATATGTCTAGACCTCAACACCTTAGTTTTTCTTAAGTAATTTTAAACCTATATTTAAGTTTAAGTTCTACACTGTCTCTTAGTCTTTTCATTATTTTATGTTCACAACTTTTGCTTTAGTTTTAAACATACAATAAAATACTTTTTGGTTTCAACTTAATTTCTTAGTCTTTGATTTTGTTCTCGAACTTTTATCCACGGCGGTCAATTCAATTGTGCAACGAACTCGTTCGCGCTCGTTTTTTACCCATGCTCAGTGACCATTATTTTCATCGCTGAATCCATTGGCACTGCTGTTCAGCAACAGTCTGACTGCGTGCCAGTTGCACTTAGGGTGTGTCAGTGCGTAAAGGCTGGTAACGTAGTGCGGTTATACAGTGCAGCCGTGGGTGGTTTTCCCGTAATGCTAAGCATTGATAGTCTGCATACCCCCTCTAATGAGGTAGGTTGTTTTTTGTGTGGCTTTCCACCAAACAAGAGCTCCATAGTATAGATGGGGCTTACAATCGCTAGAGAAAGCCAATAAGAAAGAGAGGGCGATAAGCTCACGTATACCCCAGCATTCTTTTACATGCATAAAGTGCCGTTGATGCCTTCTTCATCATCTCCTCCGCGTTGAGCTTCCATGATAGCTTACTGTCTAGAATGATTCCTAGATATTTTGTGCAATTTTTCTCCTGTAGGGCACCCCTCCTAAGTTAGGCCTGGTCCAATTTGGGCCTGTATCTCTTTGTAAACAAGACAATATCCGTCTTTTCCGCGTTGGCTTTCAACCCGACTTTAGATGCACAGGTATGAATATCCGAATCGCCCGATCCAAGAAAGAGCTAATCGTTGAAAGACACTTTCCACTTATGATAATTGCAACATCGTCTGCGTAAGCCGCAGTTTTACGGTCCCTTATCGAATAGCTGAGCAGTTGGTCGACGACCAGTGTCCACAGCAGAGGTGATAGCACTCGTCCTGCGGCGTGTCCTTTTCCACTCTTTTCGTGGCCTCATACAATCCCCATTGTGATGTAATCTTCCTTCAATTTAGCATGCAGCCGATCCATCTTGTAAGGCTTGACGTACTTTTATATATTTAAGACATCCATAATCGCCTTTTTGGAAACATTGTTGAAAGACCCGGCAATGTCCAAGAAGACTCCTAGAGCATATTGCTTATATTCCAAGGCTTTCTCTTTGCTTATTACCACCCTATGCGAAGCGGTGTCCTACCGACTTGCTTTGGGTACGCATGTTGTGTTGTGAGAGCAGCTTTTCATATACGTGGCTTTATGTACACATCTATCAGCCCCTCAAAGGTCTTGAGCAGAAATGAGTTAAGCTGATGGTCTAGAGTCTTGGGATACACGTGACCGATCTGTCCCTGCCTTGTGTAGGAAAGCTACACGAGCAGTTCTTCAGGGGGCGGTACTTGATTCGTCTTATTACCCCATCGATATTATTTTAAGCCATTCCACGACCGATCTACTTGCAACTTATAGCATGACCGGGAATATACCATCTGGGCCCGGCGGTTTAAATTTAAAAAAACCTCTTCACCGCCCATTTCGACCCGCTCCGTGATCGAAGAGTGAGTGTTGTCTGCTGGCTCTTCTAAACCATCTCCCGATGGGAAATGTGTATAGAAAATCACTTCAAGGGATCTATTAAGCGACCATTCCCCGTTCTCTTTCTTATTAGTCCTTGGACTAATTTTCCTTTGCCTTGGCTGATACCTAGTTTCGTCCTAATTTTAACGACTTTGGCGGCCACTCCATAATTTTCGGTCAGTCCATTAGATCCAACGGAGAAGGAAGGAGCCAATCATTGTTGATAGCACCGTCCTATGATAAGTGTTAATGGAGCTAAGAATGTTGGTAGTGATATGCACTTTATCGGTCATGCTGATGGCTAGATAATCGAAGAATTTCGTTTAAATGGGGGAATCATAAATCGAAGTACCTGATGTCATCGAGCAAAGAGTCAGCGCACATGCACCTTGGCACCACGCTACTGTTGGCAGACAATAATTTCGAAATAGTAAAAGACTTCGTTTATTGGGAACCAGCAGCAACGCTAACGACAACATCAGCTCTGAAATCCAGCGAAGAATTACTCTTGCCAATAAATGCTACTTGAATAGGAAGGCAGTTGAAAAGTGAAGTCCTCGCTTGGCAAATGAAAATTAGTACTCTACAAGACACTTATCGTACCCGTCCTGCTATATGGTGCAGAAGCATGGACCATGACAACATCAGATGAAGCGGCTCTGGGAGTGTTCGGGAAAAAGTTCTTCGAAAGATTTATGGACCTCTACGCATTGGCGATTGCGAGTACCGAAGAAGATTTACATAGTCCAGCGAATAGAAACGCAGCGGTTGAACTGGAAAGGCCATGTAGCGCGTTTGCCTGATGAAACGTAAGACGACGTTTGTGTTTGTAGATTCATGCTCCGCAAGGAACCCAAAGGAATGTCTGTGGAGGCATTAGGTACTTGGTTTTTGACAGTGCGCGACAGTGGCACAGATAGTGCTCTACGCTTTCTATCTCCTCCTCGTCCCTACAGCTGCGGCCGAAGTCATTTGTTTGTAGGCCCATATAGGCACCGTAAGTGCTCACGAGACAGTGACCTGTGAGAAGGCCCCTTATAAAGCTTATAGAGATACGGTTTAAAAATATCACCGATCGCGATCTCTTTTCATCCAGCTTAGGCCAGATTTGCTTGGATATACTACATGTAGATTCCTTGGCCCATCTGACGTTTGCTTGATCCGTGAAAAGAGATCGTAGGCAGCGTTTGCATGTGCTTAGAGGAGGGCTGGCCCAACCAGCGGAGTTCTTGTTTACAGGTTGGTGCCTTCCTAGCTAGCTCATCTGCGGCGCAATTTCCTGAGATGTCACAGTGGCCAGGAACCCATATTATGCTTAGGTTTGCAATTTTCAACTAGTTTGTTGAGGGTTTCCTCTGCACTTCAATGCCACTAGTGGCGAGATGTTACTGCATTGCAGGGATTTTATGTCAGCTTGGCTTTCAGAGAAAATTGAAATAGAATTGATCATCTACAGGTTAGCAAGATATAGGCTGCTTCCCAAATAGCTATAAGTTCAGCTGGAAAACACTGCAGTGGTCGTGTAAGCGAAAGCTCTCGCTTAGATTGAGCTTCTCCGAGAATATTCCGCTGCCGACTCTGTTGTTTAGATTAGAGCCATCTGTAAAAACGGGTATTTCGTGAGATCGCTGCTTTCCCGCCGTTTGCCCACTCGTTCCTCTCTGTAGATTCTTGTGGAAAATTTGTTTGCCCCAGCAAGGGGACCGTGTTGTATGGTCCAATTTCGAGAAGCTTCGGGACCTGCTTCAGGATCCGGGTGTGACCAAACCTGCAGTCCCTCCATAGTTCGATAGCGTTGAGCCTTGCCGCGGTGGCAGGAGGCACAGTATTTACCATATAGATCAGTGGAGAGAAGGAATATATGGTTGCAAGAGCTTGGTGGGAGGGAAGGGCACCGCTGGGAGGGAAGGGCACCGCTGGTAAGCATTGCCGCCATCTTCTGCACTCTCGTTACTTTGCTCTTGTTTAGATTCGATATCGAGTGCCGTCCACCATACGGCGATGGCGTAGAAGAGTATGGGTCTCACTACTGCCGTGTAGATCCAATGGACTATGCGTGGCTGGAGACCCCACCTTTTTCCTATTGCCAACTTACAAGCGTAGAGAGCCATTGTGGCTTTCCTGATCGTTCCTCCACATTTCGCTTCCAGTCAAGCTTCCTGTCTAGAATAACTCCGAGATATATTTAACTCGTAGAGAGTTTGATTTCCCTCCCATTTAGGGGCCCGAGGGTAATTCCTGTATTATGCGTTTGCGGGTAAAAAGCACCATCTTTACTGCTGATGCTGAGTCCGCATTCGCCTAGTACCAAGTGTGTGGTAGATTAAGAGCATTTGCAAGAGTGCGAAGCACTGGAAGGTGTTTTTCCGGTAACTGTTAAGGCTATGTCGTCGGTATATGCAATGACTTGGCATTCGGTGGGCTGTAGTATAGATAACAGAGCGTTCACGCGTCAGGGTTCCATAGTAGAGAAGAAAGAACGCACCCCTGGGGGGTTCTCTCTGTTGGTATACCTTATTAACGATCAGCTGCCCAGCCTCAGAGATAATGATTTTCTTGTTTAGAAGGAGCTGGGACGAATTCCACAATATACTCTTCCACCCCTAGTGAACGTAGGGATTTCGTGACAGTTGCTGGATAACGTTGTTGAAGGCCCCTTCTATGTCGAGAAAGATACCAGCGTGAATTCTTTAAAGGCAAGACCCTTCTCTATCTTAGTGGTGATTAGCAGTGATAGCCCTTAGAGTAGGCGTGTTGGTTGTTGGAAATTAGTGCTTGATTTGCCGATCATCTAATATAGGCGTCCAGCAATCTTTCTAGAAATTTTGGGAGGAAGGAGGTCAGACTTATTGGTCTGAAATCCTAAGGACTGTTGCCCGATATCCTGCCTCCTTTGGGTATGAAGACTACCTTTGCCTTGGTCCATTCCGTGAAGATATAGACCAGGTTGAAGCAATCCGTTTAGATTTTAGCTAGCAGTGGGCCTTATAAGATCGCTTGCAGCTTGTAACTCAGCGGGAAATATTCCATCCATTCCCGGAGATTTGGACTTTATTGCCCAGATAACTCCTTTTTTTCGTTTACAATGTTGTCCAAGGGTCGAAACGGCCCTGGGCTAGATTGCGTGTTTAAGAGGTATGGTTGAGAGCTGCAGCATGGAAAGTGAGTGCTGACCAGGGTTTCCAGAATTTCCGTACTAGAAGTGGTCCATTCTCCGTTCGCTGTGCGAATGCAGCTGGCAGGTATGGGGTTTTTGAAGAGGACCCTTTCGTAGGCGATTGGCCTCTGAGACTATTCGATGTCATTGGTGAAGTTCTTCCAGGAGTCCCTTTTCGCCTTCTGGGTTCGACTTCTTAAAAGATTTTAAGGCGTCCATATAATGGGACCAGATTCCAGTGCGCTTAGCCTCGTTAAAAAGTTGTCTGCTGTTCTTCTTCTGCTCGGAGATTTCTTGGTTCCACCAATAGGGTTTCTTTTACCCCTTATCTTAATCTCCGGAGCAGGCCACTGTGAAGGCAGCGTACAAGATTTGGTGATAAGATCTACTGCTTCTTTTATTTTTGACGATGAGTCTAGCTCACCGAGAGAAGCAAATATTGTGTCTAAAGGAGGCGCTTCATCAGTTGTTAGCGGTAGGCTCGACCTACCTTGAGAAGCGTTTTTTAGGAGAGTAGAGCATAGGACTTTTTTATAAAGGTTCCAGTCCGTACGTTTCCTATTTCTGTAAGCCACCCTAGGCGATGTACGCAAAAGCAGAGTAAAAGTGATATGCATATTTCAGAGTAGTAGTTTTCGTTGGAAAACTCTCCAATTTTTGACAAGGTCAGAGAATGGCCCTGAAACTAGAGTAATATCTAGAACCTCCTTCCTAATTGAGGTGATGAAAGTTGGTTTGTCTCCAGAGTTGCATATACTTAGATTGTTATTAACAATAGAATCAAAAATAGACTCACTCCTAGTGTTAAATATTGGTAGAGCCCCAAGCGGTGTGATGTGCATTGGAATCGGCCCCAATTATTATCGGGAACCCTTTACTGTGGCCTCTTGTACCGCTTTGCAGAGCCGGTCCTGCGCAGAATTTGGCTGATCGTGCGCAAGATAGACGGACATCAGCCAGTGTTTCCATCCTGTAGCTCGAGGCTAATACAGGTAAAGTCTTCGTCGCTAAAAAGAGATAGTAGAATAAATACTAGAGTTTTCTTTATTATAATACAAGATCTGATTCTACCTGTCACGGGCGGTGTCACCAGTTGGTAGTCGTTAGAAAGGAGTCCACAGACCTTGCTGCCAACGACCCAAGGCTCCTGTACTAGAACGACGTCCGCATATGTTATGCTGAGGCGTAAGATAAGGGCAGCCGAGGCTGTCTTAGAGTGGTGCAGGTTTATTTGCAGCACCTGCGCGCCCGTTAAAGGTCATTTGCGGCATCGACGTCCATCCTCTGCTGATCCGCATCGTCGGATGCCTCCTTTACGATAGTATCGTCGAATTCGGCATCTGACGAGTCGGATTCGAGCAGAAGCTGCTCGTCCATGCCAGTAAAGAACTGACCCGCAAACTCAGATACCGAGAGTGTATCGCTCTCGGCATCCGGAGTGCTACGTGCCAGTTCGATATCGGCCCCATGTCCACTCAAGGTGTTGTATGGATCCCTGAGATTCGTTGTGGCGGTTGCAGGTTCGCATGAGGCGGTATCCCAGATCCGCCGGAGCGGTGGCGTTTCCTTCCTTAGGGCCGGGGGCAGCAGATACACTCGGGGTCTTTCTGTCTAACTCCTCACCCTAAGGTACAGGTACGGACGAGGGTGAGGACCGTGTTTCCTCCTTCGTACCATCCCTTCGAATTTTCAACGTGATGGAGTAGAAGCGTAGCTTAAAGTCCACCGCATTCTTCAAGCCAAGGGAGAGAAGCCTTGTTTATGATGATCAGTAAGTAAATAAGAGGGAATCATAACGGCTTTAAACGTTTTCCTTACTGACTAAAGGGATAATATCGGTAGATACTGGATGGGGCTATAGTCAATGAACTATTCTTAAACATGACTAGTTCGATTAACGCAAATCAATGAACTAGAATATTTGCTGACACTACTTTAGCTTTTGACTGCAGGGTACACATATGCATATCTCACGCCGTCCAAATAACGCAAATTAACAAAGTGAGGCGACTAGGGAGAGCACAAGAAATTACTCCCGTGGAAACCGGACCGTACCAAATGCATATTCAAATCTATGGAAGATAGTAAGAAATTAAGGTACTTTTTTTTCAATGTTCGATTCGGAGCTCAAGGCCAGAACAATACTTTTTTTCTAATGATAATTATTGTTATCTTTTAATTTTTCTAAATTTGAAAAATTGTATTTTGTTTTTGGAATATTAAGTAGAAATTTTTCAGACAACCTGTCATAGCTGCGCACATAGAAAATTATTGTTCTGGCCTTGAGCTCGAATCGAACATTGAATCATTTATCAATAGCCTATAAAAACAAAAACAATAGTTAATAAACCATGAGCACTTGGGAATGTCAACAAAGTATTTGACAATAAACAAAATCCAGCATTATCAGTGATTTGCACCAGATGGCGCAAAACCTGAATAAATATATTTGGTAAAAGGAATAGAAGTAGCAAATTTGCCAGTCAAACAAACCACCGCTGTATAGCTAAATGATTAGCGCAGCGTGCCTAAAGCGTACTGATGATGAAGGCTTAGCATCCTTCGAAATGCATCTATCTGCGCAGCTATGGCAGGTTGTCTGAAAAATTTTCTACTTGCTATTCCAAAAACAAAATACAATTTTTCCAAATTTTGAAAAATTAAAAAATAACATAATTATTATTAGAAAAAAATTATTCTTCTGGCTTGAGCTCGAATCGAACATTGAATCATTTATCAATAGGCCGATAAAAACAAAAACAATTGTTAATAAGCCATGAGCACTTTGGAATGTCAACAAAGTAATTGACAATAAACAAAAATCCAGCATTATCAGTGATTTGCACCAGATGGCGCCAACACTGAATAAATATATTTGGTAAAAGGAATAGAAGTAGCAAATTTGCCAGTCAAACAAACCACCGTCTGTATAGCTAAATGGTTAGCGCAGCGTGCCTAAAGCGTACTGATGATGAAGGCTTAGCACCCTTCGAAATGGATCTATCTGCGCAGCTATGGCAGGTTGTCTGAAAATTTTCTACTTACTATTCCAAAAACAAAATCCAATTTTTCAAATTTAGAAAAATAAAAAATAACAATAATTATCATTAGAAAAAAATTATTGTTCTGGCCTTGAGCTCGATCGAACCTTGAATCATTTATCAATAGGCCGATAAAAACAAAAACAGTTGTTAATAAACCATGAGCACTTGGGAATGTCAAACAAAGTAACTGACAATAAACAAAAATCCAGCATTATCAGTGATTTGCACCAGATGGCGCAACACTGAATAAATATAGTTGGTAAAAGGAATAGAAGTAGCAAATTTGCCAGTCAAACAAACCACCGCTGTATAGCTAAATGGTTAGCGCAGCGTGCCTAAAGCGTACTGATGATGAAGGCTTAGCACCTTCGAAATGGATCTATCTGCGCAGCTATGGCAGGTTGTCTGAAAAATTTTCTACTTACTATTCCAAAAACAAAATACAATTTTTCAAATTTAGAAAAATTAAAAAATAACAATAATTATCATGAGAAAAAATTATTGTTCTGGCCTGTGACCTCGCATCGAACATTGAATCATTATCAATAGGCCGATAACTGACAAAACGATTGTTTTAGGCTACCAGCCTAATAGTTTTAAAATAACTTTAGTTCACCCTAATGCGGCCCGTATACTTAACTATTACCGGTAACTGTCCGTGCACAGCCGAGAACCATCACTTAAGCGACACAAGAGTACGTTGGTTTTATTAGTTCATGCACCACCATTTTTTTTTGCAATACGTGAACGTATAGAAGTGAACTTGTGATAGGTTGATATTCGCAAGTAGGTGGAAATTTCGTGTTTTTTAAACTACACCAATCGCCTTTTGACTATCGGTTGACTCCCCCACCAGTGGTAAGAGTCCTCCGACACAGCTCAAGGCAGACAGGCAGTGGATACAAAAAAATTGTTTTTTTTTCTCCTCACCTCCACTGCACTGTGCAACATAAGACTTAGGGGATAGTCTCCTTTCATTCGAAATTTCGATAAGAAGTACACATCACCTTTATTCCACCTGGTTGATGTCTTTTTATAGACTTGTCACAGATTCACTTCAGTTTTATACACTTGTACACAATATCCAAGCCACTGCGACCTTATATACACCATTGGATAGGCTAGTGGCTGGTAGCAAGACACTATTTACTTACAGTCCATATAAGTTATTTTCAAAATTGTGTATCAAACAGGAAAACAAAATCAAAATAAATAAGTTTATTACGCTTTTCACGGTCGAAGAAGTACAACATTGCATTCAATTCCTTTTTTCTTGGAATACTAATTGGTTTGGCACAATTAGCCCACTTCATCTTTTCATCAAATAACAATTTTGACACATTAAATTTGCATCCAAATTTCTATCTGTGTCACTCTTAGAAATTTCAACAACAATACACACATATTAGCACATTAAATCTTGAAAACAGATTTCTATCTGTGTCAATTCTTATAGTTTCGCTTTCGTTGCAAGCACAATACTCAGAGTCATTACTTCCGCTCTCGTTCCTTAAAGAGACAAGATATTTAAATAATAAAAAAATGGAGACCTACATAAGAATGACAGACTCCATAGTGGAGTTTGAGCAGGAGTTCAATGCGAAGCCAATCGCTGAACAAAACAAACACACACCTTGCAATACAGCAAGAGGAGCTGAAATCACTATGGAAGAAGACAAAGACTCACTTTATGAAGGTCTCCTCACTCTACAGATATATACGAAAGAGGACCTGCAATCCATTAAGCAGAAAAAATAAAAGCTGTTTCGCATGCTATATGAAATGCATGGCTACGATCGCTGCTGAAGTGGAAAAATTAGCACCACTTGCAATGCGCCCTGCCACAAAAGTGGTGAAACCAATCCGCAATCATGGACATAAAATCGGCTGCCCCCTGCGCGATACCGATGTGTTTAAAGGTGATTACCTTTCTTGGCCGGCTTTAGAGATATGTTCACGGCATATATATATTCTCAACAAGGATCTGCAAGATGTTGAAAAAATATTACTATCTAAGGCAGAAAACTCAAGGGGTAAGCAAACAGAAATAGTAGAAGGTGCTCCCTGACGAATGAAGGGTTTGAAACAGCCTGGAAAAACTTAAAAGACAGGTATGAGAATAAGCGTGTCCTAGTGAACACGCAATTGAAGCTTTTGTTTAATCTTACGGCAGTCGAATACGAATGCGGAACAGCAATAAAAAATTACAACGCGAAATAAATAATTGCATATCGGCGCTTCAATGTCACAAAATCGACATTACAAACTGGGATGCAATTATAACATACTTATGTTCCACAAAGCTCCCGGAATCCACCTTGGCGCTATGGGAACAAACCGTAGAGAAGAAAACGGACATCCCAAAATGGGAAGATATGGACAAATTCCTGTCCAGCCGTTTTCAGACTCTAGAAACT
>JARSSU010025409.1:0-10797 GCA_029619165.1 Eurosta solidaginis
AAACATACAAAACTAACCAAGCGGCTGAAGACGAACAAATTACTACATCATGAAGTACTATTACTGATAATTCCAGATATTTATAGCTTATTTTTATTAGTTCATAACATAGTCCAGTCCAACTAGACCAATAACATGAGAAGCGACGATTACAAAAGCTGAAATCAGCAAAATGTTTCCAAAGATAGCATACAGGAGCTATAAAGCAATAATTTGAGAAATACCTGCTTAACCTATTCCAGTGCTGTATCTTCTAGAAAAAATTCTTTAATCTTCTATTCATTATTACATTGAGTAAACAGTTACTATTGTTTCTGTACTCTTTTTATTAGCATGGTAATACACAGTCATATCAATGACAACGTAAATACATTTTATCATGTGGATCGTTGCTATCCGTCTGACCGAATCTTTTCTGGGAGGGACCCAACATCATTGCACAACTGTTTATCCACTTTAGCAACAGTGTGCCACATTCTTTTTACTTCTGTAACGCTGTGTTGGAGTCCTATTCTCAATAAGTCCTGCCATTGGTCTGAGCCCAATATCGCTTTATTGGTCGAACATAAGGCACGTTGGATGATTAAAGTTTTTCGTATATAATGTTCGTGTGTCTTCGGACCACCTTTGGACGTTCGAGTCTTACTCAGAATAGTGTTCGAAAGCTTAAGTTTCTCGAACGTTTTATTGTTACCTGATGAACTCGCAACTTTTGATAGATTTATGACCCACGAAGATTACCTGCTGACGAGGTTATGTTGACATTATAAAATACCCAAAAAGACCCACAATAGCGGACATTGATTTCTTTGAATCTCATTTTTATAATTGAACTCTATAAAAAAATAAATCTTTGTTTGCGTTTTGCTAAAAAATTTAAATTTTGCATACTCTCGTTTACAATAAAACGTGCGGTTCTGCGGGAGACCATTAGCTCTGCGTATTTCGTAAAAACAAGCAAAGACTTGCGCGTAGATTGGTTAGCAAAGGACCATTTCCCCTTTGATGTCAACAATTTACTTAACTTAAGAGTCTAGACTTATCATACGTGATTATTAAATGCAAATACTTCTCTAGGTCTATCGTATTCAATCTATGGGACATGGGAATTTGGCTTACTTAATAATGGCGTTTCAATGTGGACATTTGTCATTGTCTGTGGCCGGGGCCCAAATGGGGTATATGTATGGGATGTGTGTGTGTGCATCGCATATTGTTCATCACTGTATTGTTAGCTGTGAAATCCCAATATTGTTGTACTAGTTGTCGTTTTATTGTTAATGATGGCATTCGCGAAAATCGTCTCCTTCGAACCATAAAAGATGTCGCCGTAAAAAAAATTTTCAATAACAAAACAGTATTGTTTGTAACAAAGCAATTTATTAAAATTACAAACATGACAGAGGTTTTTAATATTTACACACACAAACGATGCACTCAGTTAAAACTAAAAAAAAAGAAAAAGTATGTATATTTGTATAAGCGTTTTAGTTTGTTATTTGGCTAAGGACATAGGCATAGCCTGGTAGCCAGACAAGTATTCCTAACTAGCGGATATATTGTTCTCCATAAGAGCACAAAAACCAACAAACCCGCGCAATGTCATGTAAAACGTTCTTACGAGTATATGCACGTTTTTGCATACCACTTTAGGATACAACATTGTCTAAGCGACAACACCGTCTCGCTATCCCTGTGTCGCCATAATTGACGCCAATTGAGAGCACAAAGGGAAGTAAAGTTTTCCTCCACCTGCCTCCCCCAACTCAGTGGGGGTCTTCCCTTCCACACTCCAAAAGCCATCTCATCTTCTCCCGACAAAGTCTGATCCGAGCCATTCATCAGGACAGGTATGATGAGCAAGGTATGTAGAGCGTGATTTTTGCTCGCCGAGAGAGGCCTTTACTTTTCAATTGCATACTCAATACAAGGCTGCACTTGTTGGCAAGAATTGTTTTCGCGTTAGATTTCTAAAGCTGACACTGTTTTCACTGTAAACGTTGGTGTCCCAACGAAGTAGTTGCAGTCTCACGTTTTATGTCCTTCAACAGTGACGTGGCTTCCAAGATGCTGATGCCCCGATTCTACTTATGGATAATAGCAAGTACTTCGTCTTGTACCTCTTTACCGCGAGACCTACTTTTTGCCTCCTTATCTAATGAGGGCTTAAAAATAGGATTTTAAAGCCAGATAGCTGAACGAAAATTATGTTAAAAAAGATGACGCTAAACTTAGCTCATACTTTATCTTGACTATGACTATGACTATGCCCCCTTTATCTTTTCTTAGATTTTTGGTGTGGAATTCTGATCATGCAGGTAACAAGTTGAAAAAATGTAGACCATATAAATAGATCTATCCTAATGTACATACATATAAGTTTGTTTTAAAACGGGAACATATTGGTGCTTTTGACAAACAGTTATGTAACCGAGGCATCCGCATGCTTAACCAAATGACAGGACAATTTATAAAACGGGAAACGGATATTAACAACAACCATTTCCATTCACCATATACACTATAGAAACGTATTGTGGGAGTAAATACATCACCATTAGCGAAGGAATTCCATCAGATAGTAGTACTTTGTAGTTAAATAAATTGCATTACATATAAAACATTTATACAGGTTGACTTTATTGGGTGTTTTATTACAATTCTTCTTTTATACTCCGCGTGCTTTACACACAGAATATACTAACTTTGGTTACATAACGGTTGATCGTGATCCATATATAAAAATGCTCAGAATGAAAAAAGAAATAGATTTAGCCATGTCCGCCTATTTATGAAATGAGCGTGCCACCGCCCATTTGTGATAAAATCAATTTACAAACATTGTTAATCATAAATCAAACCCGTTCAACTTATAACGAAATTCGGCAGACATGTTGCCTTTACTATAAGGAATGCTCCGAATAATTAACGAAATTGGTCAAGAAACATGCCCACTTTTACAAAAACGATTTTTAAAAAGAACCTCAAACAAAATAAATCCCTCGTAACAAAATTCGATACACATGTTAGGCTTATAACAGGAAATATTTCTAGATCAAATTTCATTGTATTATTTACTAAATCATCATCAGACCAATTCTAAATATTCTCGCGGATTTTTTTATTCCCGCGGAAAAATTCCTCCAATTCTTTTCTCCTAGGGAGAAGAATAATTGGGGAATAGGAATTTCGAATTTTCGAAGCCAGCTGTTTTGTGAATTGAAATTTCGTTGCGCATTTTTATTTCGTTTAAAAAATTGAAAAGTTTAATTATTGTTGCAAATTTGTTTGAAACTGAGAAATAAAATATATACAATGCACAGTATTGCATTTCATGTGTTATTCACTGAAATGAGTAATGAATTTGTGCCACAGCTACATCAACAGAGGAGCATAAGAAGAAGAAGACAGCGGGATAACACAAATCCGCTGGGGTTGCATGCTTTCATTCAGCAAAGCAATTTTCTGGCGGCCAAGTCGAGTTGAGTTCGCCTTTCGCCATATGCCGAATCTATTTAAGCCTTCTTAAAAATCCTTGCGCAATTTCTGGATGGCTGCATCAAATATACCAAGAGCTATTATGTTGCTTATTATATACTTTTCTACTTAAAATAAAGAATATTGTGGTTGTTGTTGTTGTTGTATTAACAGTGAGAATATTGTGGTAGAATGTACATACATATTTTAGCACAAACTTGTACAAATAAGTGTTTTTCTTAAAAGAACCAATTTCCTTTAACTATTTTGATGCATTCCCTTTAATTTAACAAGTGAAAAAACTCCTATGAAATGGCAAAGAAATCTACCTCTCCCTCACATTCATAATACCTACTTTTCTCCCATAACCGGTTTCCGCTTTTTCGAACATTGTTCAGAATAGGAGGAAAGGGAGAAGTGAAAAAACTCACAAGGAATTTTTATTTAGAATACGAGGAATGGGAGAAGGGAGAAAACTCGCACGGAATTTTTGTTTAGAATTGGGCTGCATACTTTTTATGTTTTCCAAATGTTTTATATGCAAAAGGAGGGCGCGGTTATCATCCGATTTCGCTCACTTTAAATAGCTGTGGAGATGAGTTCCAAGAACTCAAGACGTCGTGATCCCAGACACACGGACGGACATGGCTTAATCAATTCCTTTTTCCATCCTGAGCATATTGATATATGAATATCTATATCTATCTTGATTTGTTTATGCCGTTATGATCAACCGTATGTTACCAAAGTTTATAATATTGAAATATATAGAAAGCTTCAAGGTTAGATATGTTTCCTTAAAATGCAGATATGTAAATAAATATGTAAAATAAACAGCAGCGTAAATCGGTTAAACCAGAACTTAGACTGCGTAACTTTTTTTGGGAATAGTTTGTGATTAAAATATGCCTCAGAAGGATTAGAAAAGTAATTTATCTGAAATGAACTGTACAATTGAAACTCACGCTAAGTATATAATGTTCGGTTACCCTCCGAACTTAGACACCCTTACTTGTTTTATCTACAAGTAGTATGTAAGTACATATATTCTAAGAAATTGAAAATTGCTACAGAATGAATTTCTAGAACGGAATTCTGAAAAAAAATAACAATTCAGCAGCCAAAAATTTTTGTATACATTTATCATATATCTATGTATCATATTCATTATTTTATTATTTTAGCACACTAAACCACTCCCATTGCATGCCCTGTTTAAGTACTAACTGGGATAAGCCCTGTTCATTGCATTTTCCAGATACTCCACCATATTATCTCCGCTTTAAGTGCCAAGAAGTGGTCCTCCAGATTTTAACTCAAGCATCCCATGCGTCAAACTTTCTCTGTGTTCTAACGTGTCTGAGAAATACAGTCAGATACGCTGACAAATCTACAGATGGCCATATTGAGAGAGCAAGGCTTGCGTGCTTTATGTCTGGCATTGAAATGTTAAATGATTTGCATTCTCCAATGACGCATGCTTATTCGGTTAGGGCCTGCCACTTTGTCAGTACTCCCAAAAGCGATTCTTGGTGAAACTACCAGCGAATATTCTTACTACACACTTCCCATACCCACACATGTAGATAGAAGGGCTCCAGGAGCATTGTTTTAGTTTTGAGATACCGTATAATAACATTCGAAGAACTATAATAACATTCGAAGAACTAATGTTGAGCGTCGGAACATCCCATCTATATAAGATGGTCTTTATCAGAGATGCATAGTTTCAGCAAGCTTCTAGCTTCTTTTTTTGTAGCAGCACTGTGTGTGCTAAAGGAATGGAAAAAATAATTTTGTTTATAAAATTTTTGCGCGAGATCTTAACTGCCTGAAGTATAAGCGAAATCTGATTAGGTGATGAAGGTCGAATCCGGAGCTCTTTATTCTAGACAGCTAAGCTATATTATAGAGGAAAAACTTTTGTACCCTCTCAAATGGATAGCGAGCAACAAAGAACTTTGACGAACAGAAGTGACAGTTCCGCCATCCTTAAAGTTGTATTCCTTAAAAAATCTGATTTCACTTAAACCATCATTTTTATTAACCCACAACCACCACGATGGCAGTTTCTTAGAATTGAGGGGATGTGTGGAATAACGGTATAACTCAAGAATCAACCTTTTGAGAAAGTGAAAAAAACTACAATGCAGGTAAAAATAAATTTATAATAATCCTACTTGGTAGGATTTAGATAGTATGATTTTTGATAAGAAAAAGTAACCCATTATATATATATATATATAATTTTATTAGAAAATGGATGATTTCTTTTTTTTTAGTTATACCGCTATTCCATAGATCGAATATCAAATATTTTGATTGAGATACTTTATTAAACAAAATAGTAGATACATTAATAACCATTGTTAAATACGTTATATTCTATTATTTAGATGTGCTTATAGCTATTTGTTATTTCCTTTTGTTGTTTGTAGCAATCTTTTTTTTCCTACTTTTATCATTTTTAACCTTTTTCTATTTTTTACAATGTAGTTTTCTGTCTGCTTAGTCGTTTTTGAAACCACTTCAATTCTTTTATTTTTCAGTGCTTTCTGGCTACTACGACATTGATATATTTTCATACCATTTCATTGCTTCACTACTGCAAAAATTTTATTAGAGAGTTATACCGTTTTTCCATAAATGAAGCTAATATCTTTGTTAAATATCACTATTATTTTCTAAGATTAATATGGTATATGTATGTAATCGTGCTCTTTTTATTTAGTTGATTTATGGAAAAACGGTGTAACTCGACTTATACCCATTATTCCACACATCCCCTCAATTGTAGAAAATTTCACGAATTCGGTTTAGAAATTTGGTTTACGGCTTCTTGAACCCATACAATGTATTAAAATATTTCAATTCGCTTAGCTCTGATCAAATTAGTTGATGCATATAAAAAGTACCTAAGTTCCCAGACGACGTTCTTTAAAACCAAAAAAAGTTGTCTAAAGTTGTCACAGAACCATCTCGTTTCACAACTTCCCTGCAGTCAAAAGCCAAAGTAGTCAGCAAACATTCTAGTTCATTGACTATAATTTTGTGGTGTTATTCATACTAGTTAGGATATGAGTAGTTAATTGACTAGAATTTTGTGGCGGTTATCATACTGGTCAGTTTAGAATGGTTCATTGACTATAACTTTGTGGTGTTATTAATACTAGTTAGTACACCGGCCACCGTGGTGTGATAGTAGCGTGCTCCGCCTACCACACCGCATGCCCCAGGTTCACACCCCGGGCAAAGCAACATCAAACTTTTAGAAATAAGGTTTTTCAATTAGAAGAAAATTTTTCTAAGCGGGGTCGTCCCTCGGCAGTGTTTGGCAAGCGCTCCGGGTGTATTTCTGCCATGAAAAGCTTTCAGTGAAAACTCATCTGCCTTGCAGATGCCGTTCGGAGTCGGCATAAAAACATGTAGGTCCCGTCGTCCGGCCAATTTGTAGGGAAAATCAAAAGGAGCACGACGCAAATTGGAAGAGAAGCTCGGCCTTAGATCTCTTCGGAGGTTATCGCGCCTTACATTTATTTATTTATTTATTTAAAATAATGCATTTAACTAGAATTTCGTCTGTCGGCTCAAGGAAATGCGCGAGTGCTTTTATAGCCAATTTGCAATGCATACTTCAGATGACAATGCTAGATATCGTCCAAATCAACGGGCACATAAACACAAGCATGACGAGTCAACCCTCACCGTTACCTCAACAGAGGGTTAAAGAAGTTATTGAAAAGACCAAGCCTTCCATATCAATAGTCCCAGAAGGAAGGCCTATGCCGATGTCAAAACACCTTGGCCATGAGGGCATCGGTAGCCTAGGACATTTTTCTTCTTGTCGTTAAAAGCCTATGCCTTTCCAGAATAACAGAGAATGACCGGAAACCCAGCCAGTATCTACCGATATTATCCCTTTAGTCAGTAAACGAAACGTTTAACGCCGTTATGAGTCCCTCAATTAAATGAAATTGTTCGGTTATCCGGCCATTAGCATGACTTCCGTAAAGTGCATATCATTACCACCATTCTGAACTCCATTAACACTCATAACAGGACGGAGCTAGTGCAGCTGGCCTGTTTTGACACAGTCAACCACTACTGGTTCTTTCCTTCTCGTTAGATAGATAGATAATTTATTGAGGATTGCACTGCGACCCCTTGGTCAGCACCTCATCCCATCCGACTTCCATGATAACCCTAGCAGTTCTCTTGGCTTGAGGGATTTAATGTGGGAATGTTCTGGCTATGGTGAACCCATAAACTTAGCCCTGCATCGTGAGATTGCGTCACATTCATGTGTTATTCCGTTACTCTTTTAGTTTTCATATACACTCAGAGAAAAAATCGTTCTAAACACGAACGAAACAAGTTCAAAATTAAGAACATTCGTTGACAAAAGTCTGTTAAGTACGTTTTTTCTTAACTTGTGACCGATGGGCTTGTTTTAAGAACAGTTTTTTCCAAGCACACCGTTCGTATTTTATGACCACTTTGGTATTGATGTGTGAACCTTCTGTGCTCATTTCAAGCACTACTTGGGCTTGATTTAGGATTTTCGTTTCACGCTTCGAGAACGATTTGGGGCCGATTTAACATTTTTCGGTCTCAATTTAGAACGGTTCGTGCTTGATCTTTGGTGGGAGGGAAAGTATTTTTTTAAATATATTTATTTAATTTTTATTAATAATAATATTTTTGTTATAAATAAAGAATATTTACAACAAAAAAATTGTTATTAAAATTCAAAAGTTTAAGAAAAAATGCATAATAAGCATTTTCTCATACATTTCTCTTATCGAGAAATTATTCTTATTTAAAGATGTAATCTGCATATATACTTAAAACATTTCATAACAAGTTTGAGAATTACCTGTGGATATGTGAATGTAACTGAACGAAAAAAAAGAGTTAAAAAAATAGAACAAAAAAAAATTGTTTTAAAAAAATTCAGAGTTTGGCGGTGATCGAACTCGCGCAACACGATCGCAAGCGCAACATCATAGCCGCTGGGCCACTACAACTGCTTGATAGCTGGTGCCAAATGGTGTATTTAACATTGTAGTGCACACGAATTGTACCGTTTTTTTTTCTTGGGCTTGATTTAAGAACATCGTTCTCATTAATAGAACATTTGTTCATATTTTAAGACCGGCCGTTCTTTTTTCAAGAAAATGGTGTCAGTTCAAGAACAAGGTTGTTGTTTTAAAGAACAGGTCGTTCGTTTTTCAAGAACAAAAAAGTAAGAACATGAAAAGCTTGAGTTGAGTCCGGTGGTGCTGGATTTTAGAACGGCGTTTTTCTCTGAGTGTATATGTACGTATTTTTATTAAATTTATTCCAAAGTATAATGTATTGAAGTGATAAATTTTAAATTTATATACATATGTATATATATACATACCTTTTATATATATGAAATATAATGAACTAACATAAATTTGAGCTAATTTATCAATTTTCAAGTAATTTTTCAACCCAACTGAGACTAGTGTATTAAATAGTAGGATGCTAATGCAAATATCGACTAGTATGTCAACTGTTATTACAATGATGCATAGACTGAGTAGTATGCCAACTGGTATGTTGATGTTGAATACACTGACTAGTATGTCAATTGGTATGAGTCTGATGGGTATCCTGACTAGTATGTCATCTGGTATGATGTTGGTGTATATAATGACTAGTTTGTCAATTGGTATGATGCTGATGCAGAGGCTGAAAATTGATATTTCGTAGGACATCGCCGTGATAAAAATATCAGTTCCTAATATGGAAAAAGACAGAACTCATACTAGTTAGGATTTTTGGCAAACTAGTATTCTTCTAGTATACAACTAGTTGGTTTGACTGCAAGGTTGTTTAAGGTCAAATAACGTCTGACCCTACATAAAGTTATATAGACGAAACCACCTTATATAATATATATATATATAATATAATATATATGTCCTTCAATCTTAGAGTTCTTCACTAGTTTATACAAAATACTGACATATCGTATCTGAACGTCAATTCTTTATCAATTCCGCACGACTTTGGAACTTTTTTCTCAAAAGGGATTTCACCAATTATATTAATACAATCCAAGCTAACTAAAATGTAAAATGTTCCATTGTATTTTTTCACTTTCACCTCAAGCTTCTCTCTCAGTTTTTTCCCCTTCTCTTCTACAGTTTCATTTATACGAATTATTAATTATAAAATTTAATGATAGTTATTATAAGTAGGTAGGTATATATTCATATAGCATTTAGCTATTACATTATTCTTTGAATAGTTGTGTTACGATGAAATTATAGATAAATTAAATTAAATTGATGTCAATGAGATTAAGACTCAGTCTATGCTATTTTTCATTGTTGACTGATGGCCAGACTATATATGACACACGTCGAAGTCATTCACATTCACGTTCACCAATATATGAGCCGTTTATTTTGAAAGTGGCATAAGTCAATTCCAACTCATGGGTCTTAAAAGCATTGTTATTTTGAACGAATGCATATATAGATGGTTCTACAATTATAAATAATAATAAGATTGCATCTTTTGGATATTGACTTTAAACAAACTGAGGCGAGGAGAGATACAAACAAATTATCACTGAACCTAAATGACATGAAATGACTTATGCACTTTCAAAATAAACGGCTCATATAATGCCAAAAATTTACAAAGGCACTCAGGTTTACTGTCACTCACTCACTAAAGTGAATGCTCTTACTTACATCATACGAACGTTGCGTTATAACATAATTTACCCTAAGCTTCCTTTTGGTGTAAATCGAAATTGCTTAAGCGAACCAGATTGCGTTCTATTACTACATATCAGAACATATTATTTGAATATCCAAAGTAGAAAACGTCCATAGGGGCGCGCTGCGTTTTCCTTCCTGGACGTTGTCGCCTCGAAGTTGATAGTAACTCTCATGTGTACTGCTGTCATCTCGCCCTTGGTTTTGAGCGTTGCAGTTGCTGTGTGCCCACCTGTTTTGTTGTTAAATGTTCCGTTATTTTTTTTTGCTATCCATAACGCCACTCCTCTACCCTCATTTTTTATTTTTTTTATTGATTTCTTTTTTTTTGTTTTTTGTTATGTTTCCAGACAGATTTTAACTTGTCACTTCCAACATAACTGCGGTTTTGTTTTATGTTATCTTTCTCAATGCTGCATTCCTCCCTTATTTTTTTTGCGGATTTACTATGTTTTGCTGCTGCTTGTTGTTGTTTGTGGTGGATGGTTAAATGTTCGCGTAATTCATACCCAACCATGGTGTGAGTATAAGTCGATCATCGTCGCCGTTTCCATCAAAC
>JARSSU010025410.1:0-11385 GCA_029619165.1 Eurosta solidaginis
CCGTTCGTCCGTTAACACGATAACTTGAGTAAATTTTCAGGTATCTTGATAAAATTTGGTATGTAGGTTCCTGAGCACTCATCTCAGATCGATATTTAAAATGAACGATATCGAACTATAACCACCCCCACTTTTTCGATATCGAAAATTTCGAAAAACCGAAAAAGTGCAATAATTCATTACCAAAGACGGATAAAGGGATGAATCTTGGTAGGTGAGTTGAACTTATGATGTAGAATAGAAAATTAGTAAAATTTTTGAAAATGGGCGTGGCACTGCCCACTTTTAAAAGAGGGTAATTTAAAACTTGCAAGCTGTAATTTGGCAGTTGTTGAAGATATCATGATGAATTTGGCATGAACGTTACTCCTATTACTATATGTATGCCTAATAAAAATTAGCAAAATCGGAGAACGACCACGCCCACTTTTAAAAAAAAATTTTTTTAGGTCAAATTTTAGCAAAAAATTTAATATCTTTACAGTATAAAAGTAAATTATGTCAACATTCGACTCCAGCAATGATATGGTGCAACAAAATGCAAAGATAAAAGAAAATTTAAAAATGGGCGTGGCTCCGCCCTTTTTTCTTCTAGAATACTTTTAATGCCATAAGTCGACAAAAATTTACCAATCCTTGTGAAATTTAGTAGAGGCTTAGACTCTAGGACGATAACTCTTTGCTGTGAAAAAGGGCGAAATCGGTTGAAGCCACGCCCAGTATTTATGCACAGTTTGTCCGTCTGTCCTTCCGCATGGCCGTTAACACGATAACTTGAGCAAAAATCGACATATATTTACTGAACTTAGTTCACGTACTTACCTGAACTCACTTTATCTTGGTATACAAAAGTTTCCTGAAGATGACTTCTAATTGAAGTCGAAATATCGATAAATAAAAAACGACAATATATAACATATACAAATAAACAGTTTTATTTGTTTGTTATTTAATATTGTATGGCCTCGAGCTCGACAATTTACAAAAATTTTTACAAACTAAAGGCCAAAAAACCAACAAAAAAAATTAATTGGTATAAAAAATTAACGAAATCCGACAATGACCACGCCCACTCTTTCGATATCGAAAATTACGAAAAACGAAAAAAATACCATAATTCTATACCAAATACGAAAAAAGGGATGAAACATGGTAATTGGATTGGTTTAAAAATAAAAAATAAATGTAAGGCGCGATAACCTCCGAAGAGATCTAAGGCCGAGCTTCTCTTCCAATTTGCGTCGTGCTCCTCTTGATTTTTCCCTACAAATTGGCCGGACGGGACCTACATGTTTTATGCCGACTCCGAACGGCATCTGCAAGGCATATGAGTTTTCACTGAGAGCTTTTCATGGCAGAAATACAATCGGAGCGCTTGCCAGACACTGCCGAGGGGCGACCCCGCTTAGAAAAATTTCTTCTAATTGAAAAATCTTATTTCTAAAATTTTGATGTTGCTTTGCCCGGGAGTTGAACCCAGGGCATACGGTGTGATAGGCGGAGCACGCTACCATCACACCACGGTGGCCGCCAATTGGATTGGTTTATTGACGCGAAATATAACTTTAGAAAAAACTTTGTAAAATGGTTGTGACACTTACCATATTAAGTAGAAGAAAATGAAAAAGTTCTGCAGGGCGAAATAGAAAACCCTTGAAATCTTGGCAGGTATTACATATATAAATAAATTAGCGGTATCCAACAGATGATGTTCTGGGTCACCCTGGTCCACATTTTGGTCGATATCTGGAAAACGCCTTCACATATACAACTACCACCACTCCCTTTTAATACCTTTAATTTGATACCAATATCGTACAAACACATTCTAGAGTCACCCCTGGTCCACCTTTATGGCGATATCTCGAAAAGGCGTCCACCTATAGAACTAAGTCCCACGCCCTTTTGAAATACTCATTAACACCTTTCATTTGATACCCATATCGTACAAACATATTGTAGGGTTATATTTATATTCAACTTTAAATGTACCTACTTTAAATAAATTGAATTTTTTTTGTTCTTGTTAATTTTTATTTTTCAATTGTAAAATATTGTCTTTCAAAAATTTTCATTCGGTTGAAATATTTAAAAACGTTTTGTAACATACTTTTAGGAGCCGTTAAATAAAAATATTTTATAAAAATAAATAGTGCTTATTATTAAATAGTGATTTATATATTAAATACCACACATATTCTAGAGTCACACCTGGTCCACCTTTGAAAGTGCGCGTTGGAGGAGGAAACCAAGGAACACGTTTTTGTGCTCATGCAGGCTAGGACTCCAGCCATTAGGAGTGATACAGCTGTCAGATCTAGAAGCAGCAATTGGCGTAGGTCCTAGAAAGATTCTAGTATTTGCCAAGAGGACGGAGTTATTAAACGGTTTTTAACGGTTTTATTTAGCTTGAGTTGACAGGCCGGCCGTTGTGAACGAATCTTGTAATTGAAATTTAAGTAACTTCCCGATAAGCTACAAGCTTGAAACTTGGAATATAGTTCAGAACCCGATGACAATGCAATAATAAGAAATCGCCGCTAGGTGGCGCAAGGAGCGAGATATTCGCAAAATTCGCATTGTGGTCGATTTGGCTCATATTTGGAACACATAATACATGCAAGATAGAAATGGACCTGTATCATCGCAGCTACGTGGCGCATGGATCGAGATATTCACAAAAATCTTATTTGTGGTCCGATTTGGCTCATATTTGGACACATAATACATGCAAGACTATAAATCGACCTGTGAAAAAAAATCGCCGCTAGGTGGCGCATGGATCGAGATATTCACAAAAATCGTATTTGTGGTCCGATTTGATTTGGTCCATATTTGGAACACATAATACATACATGAATAGAAAGCGACCTATGATGCCCGATTTGGCTCATATTTGGAACAAATATTGCATACAGTTCAGTAGAAGTGACATCAAAATATTTTGGAGTTGGAGGAGGGACAAGCATACGTGGCGCAGTCGAGTAAAGTCTTTGGAAGGATTATGTATTGAGGACTTAGGTTGTAACAAAATGTCAGGAAAGAGTCGTTGTAATAATGAGTCACTAAATGAACTAAATAGAATGAGAAATAACAGGCAATTAAATAAAGACTAAAAACTTGAAAATAAAATAATTAAAAAAAAATTTTTAAGTTAAACGGTTTTATTGAAAACATACTTACGCGCCCAACGCTTTTATTTAATTGTCTGAACAACGCCCTAGATTGATAAGGAGTGTGATGACTAGTACCTATGACCTACCTAATTATTTTCTAGCTTTTAGTATTATTATTTCATGTAAGTATTGTTTTCAATAAAACCGTTTAACTTAAAAAATTTTTTTAAATTATTTTATTTTATAACATTGTGATTGAATTATGAGTTTTGCCATTAGCATAGTGTAAATTGTGTGTGCAAATGAGTTTTCAATAAGTGTACATTTTTCAGTTTTTCATAGTTAAGGAATTGACCTCCAGATTCTTGTGTTACACAAATATAGTGAACTTGGGTACAGAAATTCAAATTAAAAAGTTTTTCACAATAATTTGAAAAACTCTACGTTTTCTCTGCTTTTTACACTTAAAGGAGTAACCCTCCGTAATAAATTAAACTTTTAATGAAAATCAATAACTCTGAACTGAACACTTTTCGCCGTGATATAAAATTAAAATGCTGTGAAACAGGAGCAACACTTTTGCGACTACATAAACGACGAAGCGCGTACCTGGTGAAGTTTCTGTGAACTCTTTCTAATCGGTCGGAGTGTACGATATACCCCGGATCCCAAATAATGTAATGTATTTATTTATTACGGCTTTCCTAGGCCTAACTTAAATCTATTTTATTTATTATATTTATTTTTTATTTATAATTGTCTTCTGGACTATGCAATCTAGAATAGTTACATCTATGTCCCACCTTGGAGTACTATGGATGGGAGACTTCCAGATCATGCTACCAAAGTGTTGTGCTTGTGTAGTATGTAGGCATTTTACGCATGTTAGTAAAGCGCGAAGGCAACATCTGCACGGCGATGCACTGATTTAATCGGGTGATGCGTTTCAGTATGTGCTTCGGCAACCTTTTTTGTATGCGTACAAGAGCTTGGAAGTCTTGGCGCTACATAGCAGTATAGTTTCGCTGCACTTCTATCGATGCTATGGAAGCCCGCCTGTCCAGCACTAAATTGGTAGTGTTCTGCAATAATTGTACAATTTTTGTTTAAATTTATTGGAATGACATGATTTAATATCATTCGGTAGTTCATTATAGGATTTAAGACCTTTATAATACAGATTACATTTGTCTGCTTCAGTTTTATAAGCCGGCAGATTAAAACCATTTTTATTACGAGTATTTACAGAGTGCATATCTTTTACATAATTTATATTAGTCCTCAAATAAGCTGGCAAAGTTCCTTCTATTATGTTTTTAATAAATTTTATGGTATAATAAAAAAGTTGCTGTCTAATGCTAAGTCAATTAAGAGAGCATAGCATGTCTCTGATAGGTGTGTCATACCGTTTTTTGAGAATGAATCTCATAGCTCGGTTCTGTTGCTTTTGTAGCTTGTATATCTGACTATCTTGCAAGATGAAAAATATAGTTGGGCAATAAATAAATGAGGTTCGATTATAGGTCTGTAGACGTGATTTTATTACCTTCTATTTAAATATTTGCAGGTTCGTTGTGTAAAATATAACTTTTTCGCTATTTTTCCTACCGTATAATCCACGTGCTCGTTGAATTGAGCTATCATCTATTTTTATTCCCAAGTATTTTATGGTGCTGACTTTTTCAATTAGTTCGTTATTTATATTTAAGTTTTGTAGCTCACTGTTTTGAAAATTGCGTCTAGATATAACCATAAATTTCGTTTTATTGACATTCACTTTTAGTCTATTTACGCATAACCAACCAAATACGCTGTTAAGATCTTCTTGCAGCTTAGCATATATTCAGTAATATTGTTCCCACTTATCATCAGCAATGTATCATCAGCAAACAATTTTATTTCACAGTGCTTAATGGAGCTAGTTATATCATTAATATATATATTGAACAGTATGGGTGCCAGCACAGACCCTTGAGTAGACCAACAGGTACCTCCCTTTTATCCGATACGGACGTTCCAATCACTGTTCTTGGTATCTGTTAATTAGGAAGTCTTGAACCATTTTAGTTCTATACCAGAAACGCTAATATAAGAAAGCTTTTCAGCATTAAGTTTTAGTCGATCGTCAACAACACAACAACAACAGTCGATCGTCTCGAATGCACGTTTTTAAATCCAAAAACACAGCTAATATGTGTTTTTCCTGCTTAAGTCTTCTTTCCAGTTAGCTACAACCAAATTCAAAGCACCTTCACATGAATGTACTTTCGAAAACCAGATTGTTGAGGTATAATAATTACATTATCTTCTAAATATTTTACCAGCTGATTTTGTACCACTGTTTCAAATTTTTTCATCACATTGTAACGTTTTAATAGGTCTTATCTCCTCAGCTTTGATAGTATTTTTAACTTTTTCTAATGGCACAACTATAGAAGATTCCATAAACTAGGAACGAGACCTTTATCTAAGCTATCATTAACAAGTTGAGAATAGAAAAAACCTGTATACGTTATGGAGTCTTTAACGACTCCTTCCGACACAAGTTTCTTCCTCCAATTTTATTTTTAAACTTACTTACTATATCAACTATTTCTGAGTGGTTATGGAATTTTTCAAGTTTTTCCACATAACCTTACTATCACCAGCACTATGGTTGATTTTGTTTTCCATGTACTTGGCTTTTGTATCTTAATTAGCCGTTTATACTGGCGTTTCGCACTATAATATTCACTCCATTCTCCAGTGGATAGGCTGATCTTGTAAAGATTTAGCTTACGTTTATTTAAGTTAGCCAGCTCAAAATCATACCACTTGTTCATAAGTCGACACTGACTTCTTTAGAGTATGTCAGGGTGGTCACTGCGCTTGATAGCGTATTATATAGGAATGTTGCCTTATTTTCGATGCTCAGATTTTCAAAGTCAGTGTAGTTAAGCTGTCGTATTCATTAACAAGGCTGTCGCTTGTATAATTTTCCCAGGAATTATGTTTCTCTTCGTTCTCATCTGAAATAGTTTATGTAATTTGATTTTATTATCTGATTTGATTATCTGTAAATAACAAGTCGATCAATGTATCTGTCTTATCGCCCTTTCGTGTATAAAAATCTATTTTTTGCTCCATAGCAAGTGATCGAATTAAGTCAACTAACCTGCATATTCGATAAGGGATCGTACAAGGCTAGAGAAAAGGCTTTTGAGAGTCAAAGGGTCGAGAAATTCCCTTGAGTTTCTTTTTATGAAACCAGTTTAGAATTGAGTGCGGAGATTATATATTCCCTGTGATGGTCGAATGTTAACTTGGTGTCAAGATAAACTCACAAGTCTTTAATAGTACTTACCCGCTGGAAGCTAGCATCTGTGTCATACAAGTAATTGAAGACGATTGGACAAACTGAAGGCGAGCATTCCTTTTAAATTTTTCACAAAGATTGTCGTAATAATGTTAATTTTTTATTTACTTTTTCACGCACTACTAGGATTATACAAATTTACGCAACCAACAGGTTAAGTCTAGCAAGTGATACCTTTTTTTGAAGCCGACTTTTCAGGCCTAATTGGAGAACGGCAAGTTATCTTTTTAACTCAGAGTTAAGGGGTTAAACTCATACATTTTCAACAAATGTTTGAAACTAACTCTGAGCTGAAAAAAAAACTTGCCGTTCTCCAAGTGGGCCTTAGCCTATTTTACACTTATGTAAATGAAATAAGCCATAAGCACTACTAAGATTTTGACCAAAACTATATGTATGTGTGTGTAAAAAAAAATGAAGACTAAAGGGCCAGTTAAACTCCTTAACCCTAACGCCATAGTCGTAACCATACCATATCCATAACCATCTCCATTGTGATCGATTAATGGTGCCTAACCTAAACAGCTGACATTTTCATAAAAATGAGGCAAACGCAAAAATTACAAACATATTCCACATACAACAAGTCTCTTAGTCAAAACGTATCCAAAACAATAAATAAAATATACAAAAAGTTTATAAATTCACCAACTCAAATATTTTTAGGTTATGGATATGGCGAAAAACCAAAAACCAATTGGTTGGCTATGATATGGTTATGGCTTTAGCGTTATGGTATGGCACCATTAATCGATTACATTGATTTTCATAAGGTTGGTTCGATCGGCTATTTTATCTGGTTATGGATAAGTCACAATTAATTGGCCCTTAAGGCTGACGACAGAGTGGAAGATAGAAACATTGCTATAAAAAGGTATATTATACTGTTTTCACACAGAAACTTAATGATCTCATTTCACCTTCTAATGAAATCGTAAATTTTTGCTTTCACACAGAAGTAGCTGCTCGATTAGTATGAAGGATGAAATGTCAAGCGAATAAAATGACAATGCTATATGACAGACAATGACATTTACTTTGACAAATGACATTTTTAAGCACTGAGCACACCAAAAACTAAGAAACTGAACGCTCCCAACAGAGTTGCATTGTGCTTTTGACTTCATTAGGCATTCGATTAGTCACTAATGAAATAATTATAGATTCGAATTTTGTAGGGAAGATTGAGCTCAATAAGCGTCTTAATGTAGAAAACTGCCTTTATTATTCAATAAGCCATCTGTGTAAAAACAGTATTAGAAAGGTACAAAAATGATTTCTTATGGGTAATTGTAATGATGTCAGAGTGCCAGAAACGTTTGAAGCTTGTGAAATATATGAAATAAAAAATGCTTTTTACCTAAGCGAGCATTGTGACGTCGGCCTAAAGCAGTGGTCGTCAAAAATTTTAGAGCCGCGTTACAATGAAACTTTTCATATAGATGCGTTTAAACTCAGACCGCACTGAAGTTATCACTCGACGATGGCCATCGTTTGCGTGCTCAAATTAGCGATTGGCAAGCAGAGATTCGCTCTGATTTTAAATACCTTTATGACAACAACACTGCTGTAGCAAATGATATGAAAGTCTTGAGAGAAGATTTTGCGAAGTTTCATGTTAAACAGCCATTGCCTTTGAACAGCTTTCGTTTTCGCTCTTTGTCTGACACTCATCTTCATGGCGCGTCATCAACACCTTCTACCATACATAGAACATCATTAAATATTAATGAGTTAAATTCTGCTCCTGTGTCTAAAGCGGTGGTCAACAGCATTGGTCGCGCTAAAGCTCTTACCTATGCTTCTTCTTTAGTTAAAAATAATAATAACAATGACACGCACAACAAAACCGCAACATACTACATTAAAACCAATAACACAAAGCATGCTGTTGAGTCACAGTATGTTGATGAGGGTAATAAGGCAAACGTACAGGTGTTAGCAAACGTCGTAAGAAGTCGACCACAGTGGGTCGTCAGCCTGCATCTACATCAACATCTATTTCTGCTTCGACAGTTCCGTGGTGCAACCTGTTGTCCTAGGGAGGTGACTGCCGTTCCGCCTCGCAGAGCATTCTCGGTTGCATGCTTCATTGACTGTCGACGATATTTCAAATTACATATGCTTGTCACGTACACGTACATTTGTGGATCCGCCCCTTTGCGCAATCAAGGTGGAATTGCCCCAGCTAGCTCAGTACATGGAGTCGCGGTTCTGAACCCTTTTTCCACCTTGATGCGGGGCGGATGTCACAATCACATTAATCATTTCCTCTCCCACCTCACCCCACAAGAAGCCCACCCTTCCTTGGACCGCTCGCTTCGCATCGCTCTGCAGGTCCCCTTATCTTACCTTTGCTCCATTCCGTTCCAAACCTCCTACCCTTTGTTCATCTTCCCCCTCCCCACCTTATTAATTTAGAACGCCATCTTAAATTTCTTTTTCACTTCAATATAACATTTTTAATTAGATAAAATATAGCTAAATACATACATCTACTGCTTACTCAAAATTGCAATAAAAATTGGCTTACGACAGGCGATTTGAACAATAAAAAAAATTTAACTTTATGATGGACTCAACCACACATGATTATTTCAAACAAAATTTTCTTACATACATATATCAGTAAAATATGGAATTTCTGGGAAATTTTTACTTTGCCTTATTCGGCTTACACGAAATCATTTTTTTTAACTTTATTAATTATTATTAATTTCGCAAATTACTTCGGGACTTCCCGCCAACGCTACCAAAAACCAAACATTAGAACCGCTCAATATGAGCACCAAATTTTATATTCCCTACCAGGGTCCTATCCTACCTAAAAGAGCTCTCTTTGGTGGTCAAGGGACTCCTAGGGGCTGGGCTTTCTCGCCGCTATTTACAAAAAAAAACGGTATATTTGAATAAACGTTTGGGTTGACGCGTGGACGTCCGCCACGAATTAATATTCAAAAAGTTAATATTTTGACACTATAATCAAATACAAATCTTATAACTAAACGAAATATACATAAAACATATAAATGTACATATAATCAAATGAGGTTCCAAATGTAGTTTGTTCGCTGGGTTTCCGGCACGCAATAGTTTTATGGCAATGTTTCTTGAACGAATTATGGGTGAAAATTATAGCATGGTTTGGTGAATACTAGTGTGTCGGCTTGAAGAATTTCCCTGTGCTCGCCAGAGCTTTCGTTATGGGAGAAGGTATCCCAGCTAGCGGAACAAAAAGGTACAATTTACCATAAGGTACAATGGTGTGCCTGAGCGCCAAGTTGGCATTCACGCCTCATAGATTAGGTAGATTACATTGCTATAAAAGCAAATATATGTATGAATGCGACATGGAAATTTAAACCGAGAAATAATAAAACAAAAAAAAATAAGGAAAACATTTTATAAAAAAAACAGGAAGAGAATCGAAATTTACTTTGCATAGAAATCTGCACCTGTACACGCAATGCGCTGGGTCAGATTTTTAGCAAAATTTGTTGACACAAATTTGAAAATTGGGTTGGCGTGAATCACCAAAGAGGCGCGAAGCCAAAAACAAAAAGTTGCAAAGGGCCTAAACAATGGGTTTTGGATCTTGATCGACTTACCACTTTCGCTCCGATGACTTATCACCATTTAACTTTAGATTTTGGTCTCCCCTCGATTTGCTCGTTGTCCTGAGCTTAAATTTGCCAATGGTATTAATGATTTTAATTTCGACTTGTACGACCGATTATTGTAGATTTATGGGCATCCTGCCCCACAGCACATACAGATTTTGAACACTACGGATTTGGTCCTTACTGGACTTTGCGCGCACAGGGAAAACAGTTTTATTTGCCGTTCACGGACTATCACCACAAAAAAAATTCACCGCGCACTCACGACGTGCATATGCCCACAGTTAAAATCTTTCTTTTCTTCTGCCACAGTTATGCCCTATATATATACCAGCAGAAACAAACCGCAACGCCGGTTCTACATACCGTTTCCTATTGTCCTCATTTCCAATCTTAATCGCACTTTCTTTACTCTATATCCATCCTTTTCCTGGACTGATCCTATTTTCCTTCATCATCCCTTTCGCTGCGGTCCGGCAACCCTCACTGAAAAGCTTTTACAAATTTCTCCATATTGGGAATTTTGCTATTATCTTTAATTTGACGTTTCTCGTTTGTTTACCTTTTTGTATCGTGAGTGCATGTTAAATTCCGCGACCAAAAAAAATAAATTTCGCGTTTAAATTAAATAATTTCAGTGCGCGAGTGTTATTTTTATGAAAGAAGACCAACGTGGCTCTTCTTTGCCAAATAAATAGTTTAGGTTGCGGTGCCTGAAGTGGCTGAGGAAAGAACAATTACTCCTTATGGTCCCCAGGCGCCCGGGCTTGGAATATAAAAAAAAACTACAAGTTTGGAGCATTGGTGGACTGCTAATAGAGTCCAACAGTTACCGGAAGCCTCAGGAATGATGATAAGAGGTAATAAATGTGAAAATTTTAATTAAGAATATTTATAGTGAAGGTGGGCAATTTGCATTTGGTTGTTGTACTTTTGAGTGTTTGATTACCCAACAGAAAAAAATGTGCACTTATATAAGTGATTTCGCTATTTATGCCCAAACTAATTTAAATTAATTTCTTGTTCTTTTTGCTTTTTTCCAGTGCGGAAACTAGGATGCTTAGGAGGCGAGGTGTTGGGACCCTGGAATGTTGAGTTTACGGGAAGTATACATACATAAATTACACGCTGCTTATAAGAACTTTTTACTTTAGGGTACTTTTCTTTTGTCTTTTTCAGGTGAATTTCGGTGACACTCTTGAGAGCGGCCTCCGGCTTTATGCCCTTTTATACCATCTAATATCCCTCGAGCGGGACAAGGTACGCCCAACGCGGGGAACACCCACCCCTGACA